>JAJAGP010000993.1:0-250988 GCA_025084515.1 Ancistrus triradiatus
ACCATCATTTCTGTCCAGGCCTGTTTCATGAGTTTATTTTTTTAAATAATTCTTTTGAAACATGGTTGAAAAGCAATGTCTGACTTTCATTTGTTCATTTTCATAGACTTTGTATTTATTATTACTTTTGTCATATTAAAGTTATTTCTGTTGCCATTGTGGGTTTTTCTTTCATTAACTGAGGGGTACCAACTATTTTGTCCACGTGTGTAGTTCATTCATGTTAAGAAACCTTTAGGCAAAAATTTATCCAAGTCAATGAAGAGGACTGATCAACAGTTAATGGAAACATATAGTTGTTATATGTTATTGTTGCACAATAATCTGTTCACACCAGATATTGAAAGCTAAGGTTTAAATCTAACAAAGACGTGAACCCAAATGGTGTAAACTAAAGTTAGACAACCACAATGGCATCCCTGTTTCAAAATAAAGAAAATCAACCAACTGAATCTCAAACTCATATAAATCTTAAATATATCTTAACCCTTTGCTTTTCTTTTAAAAAAAAAGGAAAATGGGGCATCACAGTGGCTCGGTGAGTAGCACTTTCACCTCACAGTGACTAAATATTGTAAAAACGGGAAAGATGATGAATATGTTTAACATCTCCACTGCACAAGGGTGACAAACTTTTAAAGAGTCTTATTTAAGTTAGATGCCAAAAGTATTTGGAAAGTATTTATTTAGATTTTAGACCTCTGATACGAAATCCGGTAAGAGTGGTGATGTTATACTCAAAACATTTTTCAATATTGTATAGTGTTTGTAACTTAATCTTATTTAAAATCATGATCAATTATTTTAAATGGAGTTATATGCGGACGTATGTAAGAGTAATATACTATGAGGACGTATGTAAGAGTAATATAGTATTAAAGGAATATCTGAAAAGGATTACAAAAACAGTTTATATACATTTGAATATAAACCATTAGTTTAGTTCTAACATGCTGTACTGCATTGTGGTCTAGTAGGTGGCGCCAGTGCACCAAAAACAGGTTTACTTACCTCAGTGAAACGTAAATTTACACCAAATAGACGGTTTGACTTTCATTTCGCAGTGTGAGGTTGAGGTTTAACCAGGAATTTGCTACCAAAGTCCAATTTTTAAACAATAACAAAAACAAAACAACAATGACAATAGCAACAATAGGAACAGTAAAAATAATAATAATAATAACAATAATAATAATAATAATAATAATCTATCCCCAAATCCGAAAAAGTTGGAACATTACGTAAAATGCTAATAAAAAATGCACAGTATGTCATACATTTGCTTTGATTTTTATTATGGAGACAGTATGAATCTATATATTTTATGTTTTGTCTGGTCAACGTCATTTAATTTGTTACTATACATCCATTGCTGCATTTCAGGTCTGCAACTCATTCAAAATGTTGGGACGGGGGCAATTTAGGGCTAGTAATAAAGTAAAAAAAAGATAACGAGCTGATTTCAAACAGGTGATTGCAATCGTGATTTGTTACAAAAGCAGTATACACGAAAGGCTGAGTATTGAGGAACAAATAGGAAAAAAATATACTCCAGTTATTTAAAAAATAGGCCACCACTTATTTCTGTGATTACTGTCAAATGCAGTTGAAAATAAACGTTATGCACATCTAAAACACGTCTAAATGATATTTGAAATAGTGTCCACTAGGGGGAAGCATTGTCGCGTAAATTGAACCCTTCAACCATACCTTTGATTATACATTGTGGAACTGAATGGTACCCAGCGGAGTAATCTTGAAATGAGTGGATATACTCTGCCTAGCTGCCGATGCCATTTACATTTATAGTGTTTAGCAGACACACGTATCCACAGTGACTTACAAAAGTGCTTGTAATCTCCTTAGGAGACCTTTCTTCACCAGGCAACCAGGATGCAGAAACAGCAATGTTTAGTGGTAAAACTATTTTGTTTAAGAAGGAAGCATGCCTATAAATAATTGTAATGTGCATGTTACTCACATTTTAAAAATACCGTAATATATGTTCGTCAGAATTGTTGTGTCTTATGTCAAATTTGTATAAACTGTTGCAATGTTCAGTTTGTATCACAGTATTTTGTTAAGTGGGCATAGTTAAATCCTAGGCAGTTTTTAATTGGGTTTACTGCACCAGCAGTGATAGTGCTAACAGGCAGACACGCTTTGTGGATAATCTGTGTCTTTATGTCGACCTTTTACTAATATCAGGATTATTTGTACGTTCAGCACTAAAGCAGCTAAACGATCCAAGTTTTTCCTTACTTTATTAATTTAAAGTTACTGACCTAATAATGAGCTAATAGAGAACTAGCAGTAAACTGTGGGCCATTATAATAGTAAACAGTCTCAAAACCAAGCTGAGTAAAATGAAAAAACAGTATTGGAGAAACTGAAACAAATGCAAAAATAGCTGTAGTAGCTTAGAACCTGAAGCTTTTATTGTGATTGTGCAGCTGAAAGAGAAAAGTGGCTGGATGGAGAAGAGCTGAATTTGGCTGCGCTGAACTGAAATCACTGAATCAAGTCATGTTTCCCTTAAGCCTTTTATGTCTAAAACTGTAGTACTGGCAGAGTTACAGGTATGAGAATGGTTGAGGTTTACATTGTGAAAAGTAGTCTCTCAAAGTCTGTTTCATATATTGAAAAAAAACCCACAAAATGATGAAGTATACTGAAATGAATAGATTTTTTTGTTCTTGCAGTACTCAATGTATTGATTCAATTTAGAGTTAAATTGTAAGTACTTTTTAAAATGGATCATCAAATTCACCACCTGGAAAATCCCACATTAAAGAAGAAGTGTATATACACACACACAAACACACTGTCACAGGCCACGTTGGACCCAAATTTGCCTTCAGATGTGGGTAAAATTTTTGACACACAGATTCAATAAGGTGCTGGAAACATTCCTCAGAGATTTTGGTCCATATTGACAGCATCAAGCAGTTGCTGCAGATTTATCGGCTGCACATCCATGATGCAAATCTTCCATCACATCCCAAAGGTGCTCTACTGGATTGAGATCTGGTGACAGTTGATGCCGTCTGAGTACAGTGTCATGTGATGATTTGAGCTTTTGTGGCATGTACAAGTTGGGACCATTGTGACCATAAATGGATAGACATGGTCAGGAATACTCAGGTTGGTGGTGACATTAAAATTATGTTCAATTGGTACTGAGGTCCAAACCGTACTGAGGAAGTATCCTTCTCACCATTACACCATCACCACCACCAACCTTGGTGCAAGGCAGGATTCATGTTGTTCACACCAAATTCTGACCCTACCATTTGAAAGTTCCAGTGAAAACCAAGACTCTTCAGAACAGGCAACATTTTTCCAAACTTCTATTGTCCAATTTTGGTCAACACATCCAATCTGTAGTCTCGGTTGCCTGTTCTTAGCTGACAAGAGTGGCACATTGAACTTCAGCAGGTCATCTTGACCATATCAACATGCTTAAATGCACTTTAGTTGCATCTATGTGACTGGCTGATTAGTTACTTATTTTATAGCTATGCATCTTTTATACATACATGCATGCGTGTGTGTGTGTATACACACACACACAGTGGTGCTTGAAAGTTTGTGAACCTTTTAGAATTTCCTATATTTCTACCTAAATATGACCTAAAACATCATCAGATCTTCACACGTCCTAAAACTACACAAAGACAACCCAGTTAAACAAATGAGACAAACACATTATACTTGGTCATTTATTTATTGAGGAAAATGATCCAATATTACATATTAGTGAGCGGCAAAAGTATGTGAACCTCTAGGATTACCAGTTAATTTGAAGGTGAAATTAGAGTCAGGTGTTT
This sequence comes from Ancistrus triradiatus, assembly GCA_025084515.1. Taxonomy (NCBI): domain Eukaryota; kingdom Metazoa; phylum Chordata; class Actinopteri; order Siluriformes; family Loricariidae; genus Ancistrus; species Ancistrus triradiatus. Next base: position 3,831 of record JAJAGP010000993.1, read on the forward strand.
TCAATCAATGGGATGACAATCAGGTGTGAGTGGGCACCCTGTTTTATTTAAAGAACAGGGATCTATCAAAGTCTGCTCTTCACAACACATGTTTTTGTGGAAGTGTATCATGGCATGAACAAAGGAGATTTTCTGAGGACCTCATAAGATTTGTTGATGCTCATCAGACTTGAAAAGGTTACAAAACCATCTCTATATAGTTTGGAATCCACAGCCAGACAGATTGTGTACAAATTCACGACCATTATTACACCCCCCGTGAGTGGTCGACCAACAAAAATCACTCCAAGAGCAAGGCGTGTAATAGTTGTCGAGCATGCAGTTTGCTTAAGATCACGTGGACAAGCCAGAAGGCTATTGGAAGAATATTTTGTGAATGAATGAGACGAAAATAAAACTTTTTGGTTTAAAAAAGAAGTGTTATGTTTGGAGAAAGGAAAACACTGCATTCCAGCATAAGAACCTTATCCCATCTGTGAAACATGGTGGTGGTAGTAACATGGTTTGGGCCTGTTTTGCTGAATCTGGGCAGGACGGCTTGCCATTATTGATGGAACAATGAATTCTGAATTATATCTAAAGGAAAAGGTCAGGACATCTGTCCAAGAACTGAATCTCAAGAGAAGGTGGGTCATGCAGCAAGACAACAACCCTAAGCACACAAGTCGTTCTACCAAAGAATGGTTAAAGAAGAATAAAGTTAATGTTTTGTAATGGCCAAGTCAAAGTCCTGACCTTAATCCAATTGAAATGTTGTGGAAGGACCTGAAGTGAGCAGTTAATGTGAGGAAACCCACCAACATCCCAGAGCTGAAGCTGTTCTGTACGGAGGAATGGGCTAAAATTCCTCAAAGCCGGTGTGCAGGACTGATCAACAGTTACAGGAAACGATTAGTTGCAGTATCTGGTCACACCAGATATTGAAAGCAAAGGTTCACATACTTTTGATGCTGACTAATATGTAATATTGGATCATTTTCCTCAATAAATAAATGACCAAGAATAATATTTTTGTCTCGTTTGTTTAACTTGGTTCTCTTTATCTACTTTTAAGACTTGGGTGAACATCTGATATTTATGCAGAAAATTCTAAAGGGTTCACAAACTTCTAATTTTATTTATTTTATTTGATGTACTTTGACACTAAAAAAGCATGTTATACATAGTCACAGGTATACGAGTATAACGAGGTACAGTGGTCCTTGAAATATTTTACTATATTTCTGTGTATATATGAACAAAAACATCACCAGATTTTACCACAAGCCCAAAAGTAGGAGGAGAACCCAGTTAAACAAGTGAGACAAAATAATTTATAGTTGATCATTTATTCATTGAAGTAAGTGATCCTATATTACATATCTGTGACGATAAGCAGTTAATTTGAAAGAGTCGGGTGTTTTCAATCAGTCAGGGAAATGGGATAAAATTCCTCCAAGCTGAACTGCAGGACTGAGTAACAGTTATAGGAACCATTTAGTTGCAGTGATTGCTGCACAAGGGGGGGCACAAAGCCTCCTTGTGAAAGCAAAGGTTCACATAATTTTGCCTCACAATATTAGATAATCAAAATAAAACAGGACTGAGTCTGAAATTTTTTCTCATTTGGTCTCTCCATCTCTTTTTAGAGAATGGAGAGAGAAGTTTAGAGAATTTTTATGCAGAAATTTAGCAAAATCTAAAGAGTTCAAAAACCTTCAAGCAGCACCATTCATACCTATTGAACATCCTTATTAGTTAATGGTGTATATTCATACAGGAAGTAAATATGTTTATTCTAATCAAGGCTGTAGTTCTTGATTTTTTTAAAATTTGTATTTCAGTTTATTTTAACGTTAGCATAAAATTGTAACACAATTCTAACCTGATAACATAGAAATCACAAATAAATCCCCATTTTTTGAATACTAACTGCTATGTACAGACATGTGTGTCCTGTTTCTTTTAACAGGAAAACAACAATCCAATGTGTCTTGAAGATAAGTTTGATCTAGGAAAGCCTTGATATGGCAATTACCATGCTATGAAGAGCTAGTGGAGCTTTAATAAACCGTAAGTTGCATTGATGATTACTACTGGTGTGGCACAAACGCCTTTGATTCCTATCAATATATGACAGAGTTAAGGGTGAATGGACAACTTCACCATTATTAACCTCCATCTTGATTGAGCAAATTGCCCAGAAATCCCATCAGATGAGTCTGTGTCCTATTCATGCTGACTTCTGAAATACAATGACATCTGTATTTTTGAGTGAGGTTTCAGTGTTGACTTCATAAACCCTGCCACTGAATCAAGCAAGAAATGCACACGCACTTTCAATGGGTCACCAGTTCACATACAATACACACACTTTCCTACTGCTGATTTCTTAATTCTTGTGTGTGAGTGGGGGAAAGATAACTGGTGAGACTGGGACAGACTCGGGGCCGGAGCGAAGAAGGGACAGTAACAAAAGTAAAAGCTTGAAAGGAGATTCAATAAAAGAGAGAGTCACGGATAGAACGAGTGGGTGAGAAGGAGGCTTTTGCCAAGGATTGCCATCTTGTCACTCTCTCGGCGTCTAATGGAGGTGATTGATTTTTCCGCCTTCGCTTATTGAAGGGAACAGTCAGTGTCAATAACAACATGGTATCAGAGGCATGGCGTCTCTCGCCAGGTGAGACTTGCAGAGAGCAGCAGGAGCCACAAAGCTGACTTGCTTCAAGAAATAGAATATAGAGTGCAATGTGCCAGTGTCTCGAGAATAGAGTGCAGTGTGCCAAGGTTGGACTGTTGTGTGTGCGTTTGTGCATATTTATTAGTCCTGAGAAGCTGTATACCATTTTGCAAGGCAGTGAGAGCAAGCCAGTATCAGACTCTTGTGCTGTATTAAATCCTTAGCTGTTTCTTAATCTTAAAGTCATCATCACAATCAAACATTTCAGTAGAGCATCAGGGAAAAGACCTAAGGGATTTTTTAAAAGAATACTGCCATGAACTGGAGTGTGTTTCATTCATTTCTGTATAATAATAATCCATGATTGGTGTAGCCTCAGTTCTCTGCATGAGAGGCGCTGAAAAAGGCGGAAATTACCATGTTTCAGAAATGTGGCTGAGCACAGAAAAGGATCTCTGTAATTGAATACTTTCACTAAACAGATTTCCCATTTTCCAATTTCCTGCCAAGCACGCTGGTAATTTTGCCATTTCATCCACGATTCTGTTATTCCAGAAAACCACAGATCCTCAGATGTAGTGCGATTCTTGGGAGGTAATTGGACAGTACAGGTGCAAGGATTCATTTACATTCATAATTTCTGCATATCTGCAGCAGTCGGGTTGCCATGGCATATAGCATCATGGCCAAATAATAAACAAACCCATACAGTATGTAATGTAAAGCATATTAGGGGATTTTAAATAATGACTACTTTATTAATAACCACACATAATATTTTAGTGCATAATGCTGTAATGTATTACGTCACAGCATTATTATACACACATGATACTCAAGCATTATTCAGATTCGTATTTAAAAATGCAGAAAGGACCCCCTGGCAGACACATTACTGAACACATTGATGAATCATTCCCAGTAATTGCTGGAAAATATATGTGAACCCTTGTGTTTAATGTCTGGGTTAACATCCTTTAGCAGACCTTAAGATCTTTAAGAGTGCTGAGGTTTAAGCTGGACTCTGGAAATGGTGCTGGAGAGGAGAATACATGGCAGAGCTGTCAGTTGTCATGAGGAACCCCTCCCACCCACTCCATAGAACAATCATTCAGAGTACCCTGAGCAGCAGGCTGCTCCTGCCTCGGTGCAGAAAGGAACATTTTTGCAGGTCCTTACTCCCTGCAACGATCAAACTGTACAACTCTGTACATTAACAACTGACCACTGCACAGTTTTGCATTTTACTGAATATTGTCCAGCTCACTTTACTGGTTGTTATACTATTATTTAACACTTTGCATTGTTGCAGATCTGAGTACTGGACGTTTATCATGCCAGGAACGTTTGTGTGGTTGCACCATACCTCCATAGGTTGATTGTTATAAGCTACTTATTTTTTATATTGGAAGTTACAATTAATAGAAAGTTAAAGACAGCTCATTCTCTGTTTATTTAGTTAGTTACACTACAGCACATGTGGGTAGTACCATCTGTATGTACTGCAAACTACACAATACAATCCACATATTATATATTTTATTTATTTATTTAATTTTTATATTTTTACTTGGCTCCTTTTGTCTATATATAATGTTTGCTGTAGGAACACTTTAACCTCCCAACATTGATTAATAAAATGTTATCTCGTCTTATTTAATATTTGTATTGTTTTCAATGCCTGTTGATGAGACTTAAACAACAGTAAGAAGTCATTTAGGACCATTTTGATCATTTGTCTGTGAACACCCCCCTTTAGGTCACGTCTCAGGCCTTTCCAAAACACTTTTGAAATCATGCTGTCATCATTTTATTCGTGATTTGAAATTATCTTTCTATACCCAAATAGAGAAATGTGGATTTACAACTAATTTGACACTTCTCTGTCTCACAGAAACACAAGTAGTGGCTTTTTGAGTTGAGCTGTGTTGGAATGTTTGATTGTTAGAGTAGTGGTCTTCTGTAAGGTGTTTTTCTATGACCACCATTTCTCTGCAGTGTTTCTTACTGTGAAAACAATAGAGACATTAATATGTTCTGTGAATTTCGCTGTTACGTTATCCTTCATTTTCACATCCTTTAGCGTTGTGCTCTTGGTTTGTTATTTGCGGTAAGCCCACACCTAAAGGGAGAATACTGAATAGTATTGAATTTCTTCCCATTAGTATGCAGTTTTTATGGCCTGACAAACACCCAGGGATATAGGAATGCTGTTGTGGTATTTTTCTAGCTCCATGCATGGGACTGTGGTAGCCTAGTGGGTAAGGTACCAGAAGGTCCAGGGTTCAAATCCCACCTCTGCCAAGCTGCCACTGTTGGGTCCTTGAGCAAGGCCCTTAACCCACAACTGCTTGGATTGTAAGGTTGTATCAATTGTAAGTCGCTCTGGATAAGGGCGTCTGCTAAATGCTGTAAATGTAAATGTAAATATCCAAATCATCTAATGTTTGTTTGGATTGTGGCATGGTACACACTTTCATCTTTCTTGAAAGGGGCAGTCTTTTTTGGTAAGCTAACTATGTGTGCTTATATATCACCAGAGGTGGATGAAGTACACAACTTCATTACTTAAGTCAAATGTTAATTCATTTCTGATGTTTAAATTCAAAAGTGCTTGATGAGGAACCATGAACCCTGTTATGCTGATTCTTAATAGGCTGTCTTTGTCAGTGTCACCTTTAAAACAACAATCATGTTTTAGAAAATAAAAACATAATTGACTGAGTTTCGAAGCTTCTACAAAGTAACAAGTAATGAGAACCTTCATAGAAATGTAGTGGAGTGAAAGTGATAAGTTTGCAAAAAATAAATACTCCGGTCAAGTATACATACTAAAAAAGCATACTTAAGTACAGTACTCAATTAAATGTACTTTGTTACTGTCCACCCCTGCATATCACACCAAAGAGGTTCGGCCCCTTTTTGAGTCTTGGCCCTCCCAAGATTTCTTCCTCATCACATTTAGGTTTTTTTTTCCTTACCACTGCTGCCATAGGCTTGCCTAGATGGTTGTAAAGCTGCTTTGACTCCATGCTCTGTTGTAAAAGGCACTATAGAAATATTTGGCTTTGACTTTGGCACTATTCCTATTTAACTTGATTAACTGGAGCACCTGTGTCCAGTTAGCTTTTGCAGAAGCTTTTGCATATGTGTACCTAGACTGTAAATATTTAAATGATTCAGATTGTGTTACTTATAATAGTGACTTACATGAAGATCAGAATAGATGAAGCGCAGTGGGCACATTTTGTGAGTAATTAATGCAGAAAACCAACTACTGTAACAATACGTCAAACTAAACAAATTTAGGGCATTTTTAAAATTATTCTTTTATTATCTATTAGGGCAATTCAATCCTCCTTTCTCTCTTTTCTAATTGTGAATACCTTTTTTCTCTCTGTCTTACAATTGTATGTAGGCTTTTTGTGTGTGTATTTTCCTGGCCATTCATTAGAAAAAAGAGGAATGTAATCTAAATTTATTTTCCATTTTCATCCAAAATAAAAGAAGACAGATGCTCTGCACCGCCTGTGTAAAGCCCAACCATGGAACTTCATAGATAAGAGCAGTTTTTTCCTGTTAGTCTAAAAGACACAACAAACCGATCTCACCACAGAGCACCAACTACTGATCTGGTTAACCTTGAACAAGGCATTTAGTATCAACTAACTTATGCCAATATTCAATTCTTTGGACATATGAGTTAAAAGCTTTGTTTTCCCTTCATCTATATCACAGTGCTTTACAGTCAATCAATCTATGTTGTTTGGAGCTCTGCACGACCCATACACTATTAAGTCTGAGATGCCATACTGTAATATTGTACGTGCACTGGTTTATGTAAGAGCAAATCGCACAGATATTAAGATTGTAATGCACATTCTTTCTTTGTGCCCTCCCATTGTTTGTAAATGTGCAGTGTAGTTTGTAAGAGCAGGAGGACTATTTTCGTATTAATATTATAATGTATAGATGACAAGCCCACAGACGTTCTGTTTCCAAGAGTACTGCTCTTTGTGTTTTTGTTTCTGTTTTTACAAAGATGCTTGAAAGACATAAAAAATCTAGATATGTTTGGGATGTCTGGATTCTTGCCAGAATTAAGTTTTTAATGTCTTTAGAGGTCATCGAACAGACGATTGTTGTGGTTGCATATAAGACGTCAAACTTAATATAAACCAGAAAAAGGACAAATCAAGAGAGACATGTTCTGACTTAAAATGGGTCACTAATATTTTTATGGGGCAACTGATGTCAGTAATGGACATGCACATCGGTTACTACTCAGTGGGGAATTAGAATCACACGCTTTATAAACTGACAAGGTCGGTCACGCGGTCACGTGAATCATTTTTGTAACATCTTTACTTTGAAATAAATTCTACATAACCTGATAAAGGTCATAATCAGGTCCCCTGCTATGCTGATGCTCATATAACAATGTTATGCAGTTATTTTCGAAACTGTATTTATTGCTTATTTCAGGCCCTCATTTTAAACCTTCCAGACAAAATCATTTTAACAGAGTGCTGAATTTTACACTTTATGACTGGATGTGATCCTCAAACCAAATGCTCCGGACAATCTACTGCTGGAACCCCTGGAGAGGAGGCAGCTCAAACATCCACCCACCAGCTCACACACCCACACCCACGCATGAACACAAGACATCACACACACACACACACAGAGGCCATCTTTATTCACCCTGCTGTGCACTGTGTCTTTTGAGATGGGCTGAAACTGCTCGTTAAAATCTGTGACATCCATTCGGGAGATCGACCCCCTACTGATCATGGCTTACAACTTTTTCTCTCCTGCAGAAAAGAAGAGCACAATCTGCCTAGTAAGAAAAGGGACCAAGAATTCCTCCGAGAACAAGATGACTTTTTGAATGAGAGCGCTTTATTAACAGTCAGGTTTGGAGCAGACCTCCCTCGGGTGAGTTGACAGTCCCAACCGCCTTTCTCAAGAGGGGTGACTTGAGTGCTGAAGTTGTTCTCACTGCTGTCGTCCATCAGAGCAGAGACTGTGAACCCCAGCACACTGCCATTCCCATGCAACCACAGCCAACCAATCAATGCATCAATCATTAACTCAAACTGTTAACCATCACAATCAAAGTAGGGTGAGCGGTAATGCAGTGCCTCGTTAGGTGTCCAGCCAGATTGTTATCAGGATCAATGAGGAGGGCTTTTGACCAAGGCTGATTAACTCAACGAACTGCTAATGAGAAACTCAAAGATTGCTTCGTACATTGATTTCTATTCAAACAAAAACAGGTTTCTCCAGAGAAACCATTTCACTACTTCTTTAAACTGCATTACCGTCCCATCTGATTTGTTATGATCTAAATGTGAAATGTTCTATCGTAGATAAAGACGTACGCAGATCCAAAAGTGTTGCAATGTAATCTGGGAGGTCTGTGTGGCTTTTGTTTGCTTGGGTGGGGGTGGTGAGGTGACACTGGCATGTAATTGATGTTCAAGGTCTTTCGCTGCTGCCATCAAAGTACTGTAGATTTCCTGTAGGCAAAAAATGCTCTCATGCGGCGCTCTTATTGATGCTGGAGCCTCCGGCTTTTGTCCAGATGGGTTCAAATGAGGGAAAGGATGAGATTAGGAGAAAGTCTGCTCACGGCAGAAAATGCCGAAGGATGAGGGAAGGAGAAAGGGGGAGGGAGATGTACAGCAGGTGTCTCTAGGGAGACTTGCAGCCCAAGGCACATGTACCTGGCTGACCACACCTTGCTCGCTTCCTCCCCTCTGTCCCCTCTGGAGTCACCAGATCTGACTTGAAAGTTTGCTCCTTGTTCCCGACAAGCGCGAAGAAAGACAACACTTCCAAAGTGGGCAGCTGCAGGTTAGGAGGAAAGTGAGGCTGAGTTACAAACAGCCTGTATTCACATACACACGGGTATCACTAGGTTGGAAAAAACACGTACACAGACAAGGCTCCATTACAAAGGCTTACAACCTTCCTGTTTGTGCAAAGATGCTTTATATCCCCTTCATTTAAACAGCAGACCTACTTCTAAACGAAGTAATTTATACAGACTTGTATGCGTGGAAATAATCAAACTGCTTTTTATCTACTTATCTCTTATCTAAATAAGACAAATATTTAGCATGTAGATACTTTTGTGTTTAGAAGGATTCCTAAATGTGTCTCATATGGCACCAAAAATGTTGTAGCCGCATGAAAACGAAAAACTAAAACACCCAACATGCAAGAATAATGTTGTGGTACAGTGGAACCATGGAATTCAAACTTAATTGGTTCCAGAAGGTCGTACGATCTTCTATTTGTTCTAAATCAAATTTCAACCATAAGAAATAATGTAAAAAGGATTAATTGTTCCCAACCTCCAAATTATGACTTTTATGCCTATATTTATATGTAGTTAATTATTAAAAGCATGATTAACATGAAGGAATGCAATACAATGCATAAAATCAATAAAGACATGAAAAGAGTGAATATAAAGTGAGACAATAGTGACTGAGGCAAAGTCTTATCACTGGGACAGCGGCACTGAGACTGAGGTGGTGTCTGAAATCACACCCGTATACTGACATAATAATAAAACAATATAATATATACAGTGGGGCAAAAAGGTATTTAGCCAGCCACTGATTGTGCAACTTCTCCTACTTAGAAAGATGAGAGAGGTCTGTAATTTTTTATCATAGCTACAAGTCAAATATAAGAGACAAAATTAGAAAAAAAAAATCACATTGTAGGATTTTTAAATAATTTAATTGTAAATTATGGTGGAAAATAAGTATTTGGTCAATAACAAAAGTTCAACTCAATACTTTGTAACAAAGCCTTTGTTGACAATGACATAGTTCAGACGTTTCCGTTAAGTCTTCACCAGGTTGGCACACTCTGTAGCTGGTATTTTGGCCCATTCCTCCATGCAGATCCCCTCTAGAGCAGTGATGTTTTGGGGCTGTTGCTGGACAACACAGACTTTCAGTCCCTCCACAAATTTTCATGGGGTTTGAGGTCCCCGTTCAGAAATTATCACTGGTCTTGTATGTCTTCCATTTTCTTACAATTGCTCCCACAGTTGATTTATTCACACCAACCTGCTTGCTTATTGTAGATTCACTCTTCCCAACCTGGTGCAGGTCTACAATTTTCTTCCTGGTGTCCTTTGACAGCTCTTTGGTCTTGGCCATGGTTGAGTTTGGAGTCTGACTGTTTGAGGCTGTGGACAGGTGTCTTTTATACAGATAACGAGGTCAAACAGGTGCCATTAATACAGGTAACGAGTGGAGGATAGAAGAGCATCTTAAAGAAGAAGTTACAAGTCTGTGAGAACCAGAAATATTGCTTGTTTTTGGGTGACCAAATACATATTTTCCACCATGATTTACATGTGATTTCCTGGATTTTTTTTCATATTGTCTCTCATAGTTGAAGTGTACGTGTGATGAAAATTACAGACCTCTCTCGTCTTTCTAAGTAGGAGACCTTGCACAATCACTGGCTGACTAAATACTTTTTTGCCCCACTGTATATATATAATTTGTCTATGATCACACCCTGTTACTTCTTCTTCTGGGTGATTTCGTCCTTCTTTTATGGCTATTGGCATAGCATATTGGTACATTATTGCCACCAATAACGCATTATCACCTTTATTTAGGGTGTTCTATTTAGGGTGATCATGTTCGAAGTTGGAATTATTGTTTGAATTTGGTGGCAAAAAAAATTCAAACAGACCGTTCGATGTCCAAATTTTTCGAAGGAAAGAGGCATTCGATTTCCAAGGTTCCACTGTATAATTCCACTTTATATTGTGAAAATACTAAGAGAAATTGTTACATCTAAATTGGTTATGCTATTATGTTTTATGAAATGAAAAAAAAATTGGATACACAGTTATGTGCATATGAAAGCTGTTCCTTAAAGTCCCTGTTTTTCGGAAAGTACAAAGTAATTAGTCTACTCTACATTCAAGTAATTAAATGTGCAATTGGCTTTCTTAACCTCAGCGAAAAGGTGTTTCGTTGTTGACTCTCTGTTGAGAAGAGGATTATTACATGATTAGGGTTGTAGTTTCCACAGGGAGCACATAATCAGTTTGTCCATACTCTGATAGGCAGAGTAGAGCTCCTGTGAGGGGTTGATTTGGGGTTAAAGATTAAAACATAGATTTGCGTGTCTGTGCACAGTGCATTTAAATGGTTATTTATAATCTTTTAAGAAGTTGTGTGTCTGTGTGTCAGGGGCTCATGGTGAGCAAGTAGGTGGATTTACATTGAAGGAACAACAGGAGAGTATGGGCTCAGTTTTCCAGGTGGTTCCTCTGGAGGCAGATTATCTGCGGCATCGCAGAAAGCAGAACCTGAGACTGTTGAAGTGTGTTTCGGGGGGCTGTAAATACTGTGAGTACTTTGGTGCCACACTGATGCTCCCCACCCTGCGGCTTGTAAGTGATCCATGCCTTACCTGTCCCAGCTGTGATGTAGACCCCCCACCCGTCCACAAGCTCAGTCATAGGATAGGCTTGCTGCCTTCAACCCCCAACTACTCCATCCCAACACAGGATTGGCTTACTAGCTAAATGACATGATCCCAAGCTCCTAAGCTAAGCGTGGACAGGCAAAGCTGGTACCACAGTCCAGTGCGTGCATACTGGGGCATTTATAATTCTTAAATGCATATGGGAAAAATCAGAAAGCCCATTCCTTGTCTGCTTTGGAGAGTCTCGCAATAGAGTGCAAGAAGCCAAGCAGGTTTGAAGGATGTGTGTGTGTGTTTTGAAAGAATTAATTTCAGTACCCTTATAAATGAATAACTAGCCTTGTTGATTTGTGGTCTTGGATGCCTTATCTGTCTCCCTAGAGTTCAATAATTACACAGCGTCTACGGTTACGCCGGCCATGTTTGATATGAGTTTATCTGAGCTGTCTGTCAGGCAATTAAGGTCATTGTTCAGCACTCTCTCAATAGCACAGTCATAGCCTCAGCAAGCAGGGAGTGGATCAAAACCAACACAGATCAAATTAGGTCACTGAGGTTCAGTTTTCACCTTCACCCCACCTCCCCCAGCATAACAACACACACTGGCTCTGATAAAGCTTTTCCTAAATGACTCTTCACCTTACGTGACCTATCCCCTTAACACTTCCTTAATACCTAAGCAGACTAAACCACGATAAAGTGCAATAAAGTGATCTTTTGTTTTGTTTTTTAAGACCTTTCGGTCCCTCTGAGATATTGTCACGTACTGTAGATGTACTTGTTAGTCATGTTATTATTTCCACAACTAAGACGAGTTCATATGAGTCAGAGATTCACTGGAGCAGCTTAGAGTTGGTCATAAAGAAATGAACTTTATTCCCATCCTTTACTTCAATGTTATATGTTTTTTTTTGTACACGTATAGCCTATGTTTCAGTGAAGCTCATCCAGATAACATCCTTAAAATACTGTCCTGAAATGAATGAGAACTGAAACAGTGAAGACTACTGGCACGTGAAGATTCAGACCATAGATAGCCACAGTGCAGCCTGTTTCACTGTGTAAGGAGTCATTCGTGATACTCTGTCACTATGTGGCTTGGTCTATGTGTGTGTATGTTTGTGTGGGATTCAATTTACAACGACTTGAACATGATATTAAGTATTTGACACCATTATACCTTGGCAAGTGCACAGTAGTCCTCTTGATTTGGAACAAGCCTCTTCCAGCTTCTGAACTATTCTGATTTTATAGCCACTACTGCTTCTGTATTATGTCTGTATAACGCTACATTTTCAGGACAGTAATTTATAGATTAGTGTTAGAGTAGGAGACTTTAGAGAGCCTGATTGACCTAACGCCAATTGTCATTGGAGTGTGGGAGGAAACCAGATTACTTGGAGGAAACATGCAAACCTCACACAGGGAGCTGCCAGGCTGGGACTTGCAGCTAGGTCTCTGGAGCTGAAAGGTGACAGCACTAATCACAGTGTCACTGTGTCACCGTGTATTGACACAGTTATACCTACAAACTCAAATCAGAAAAGGTTAAGACAGTTTCAAAATTGCAGATATAAAAAGCACTGTGTTTCTTACATTTACTATGACTTTTATATCATTGCAGACTGTATGAACTAAAAATATTTCATGTTTTGAAAGGCCAACTTAATGTCCTTTACTAATATACAGTGGGGCAAAAAAGTATTTAGTCAGCTACTGATTGTGCAAGTTCTCCTAGTTAGATAGATGAGAGAGGTCTGTAATTTTCATCATAGGTACACTTCAACCATGAGAGTCAAAATGAGTCAAAAAATATGGTCACCCACAAACAAGCAAGATTTCTGGCTCTCACAGACCTGTAACTTCTTCTTCAAGAAGCTCTTCTGTTCTCCACTCATTACCTTTATTAATGGCACCTGTTTGACCTCGTTATCTGTACAAAAGACACCTGTCCACAGCCTCAAAGAGTCAGACTGCAAACTCAACCATGGCCAAGACCAAAGAGCTGTCGAAGGACACCAGGAAGAAAATTGTAGACCTGCACCAGGCTGGAAAGAGTGAATCTACAATAGGCAAGCAGCTTGGTGTGAATAAATCAACCGTGGGAGCAATTGTAAGAAAATGGAAGACCCACAAGACCATTGATAATCTCTCTCGATCTGGGGCCCCACGCAAGATCTCAGCCTGTGGGGTCAAAATGATCATGAGATCGGTGAGCAAAAATCCCAGAACTACACGAAGGGACCTGATGAATGACCTGCATAGAGCTGGGACCAAAGTAACAACGGCTACCATCAGTAACGCACTACGCCGAGAGGGAGTCAGATCCTGCAGTGCCAGGCGTGTCCCCCTGCTTAAGCCAGTACATGTCCAGGCCCGTCTGAAGTTTGCCAGAGAGCATATGGATGATCCAGAAGAGTATTGGGAGAATATCATGTGGTCAGATGAAACCAAAATAGAACTTTTTGGTAAAAACTCAACTCGTCATGTTTGGAGGAAGAAGAATGGTGAGTTGCATCTCAAGAACACCATACCTACTGTGAAGCATGGGGGTGGAAACATCATGGGGATGTTTTTCTGCAGAGGGAACAGAACGACTGATCCGTCTTAAGGGAAGAATGAATGGGGCCATGTATCTTGAGATTTTAAGCCAAAACCTCCTTCCATCAGTGAGAGCATTGAAGATAGAACGTGGCTGGGTCTTCCAGCATGACAATGATCCCAAACACACCGCTCGGGCAACGAAGGAGTGGCTCCGTAAAAAGCATTTCAAGGTTCTGGAGTGGCCTAGCCAGTCTCCAGACCTCAAACCCAATGAAAATTTGTGGAGGGAGTTGAAAGTCCATGTTGCTCAGTGACAGCCCCAAAACATCACTGCTCTAGTGGATATCTGCATGGAGGAATGGGCTAAAATACCAGCTACAGTTACAGTACTTACAGGAAACGTTTGAACTCTGTCATTGCCAACAAAGGTTATGTTACAAAGTATTCAGTTGAACCAAATTGACCAAATACTTATTTTCCACCATAATTTACAATAAAGTTCTTTAAAAATCCTAAATTGTGGTTTCCTGGTTGAAGTTGAAGTGTACCTATGATGAAAATTACAAACCTCTCTCATCTTTCTAAGTAGGAGGACTTGCACAATCAGTGGCTGGCTAAATATTTTTTTGCCCCTCTGTAAATCAACTCCTGCAGTTCAGGCCTGCAACACATTCCAAAAAAGTTGAGATGGTAAAGCATTTACGACTTTGTATTGTTGCCATTCCTTCACACTTAAGATGTTTTGGCACAGAAGATACCAAGTGATGAAGTGTTTTTGCTGTTTTGTTCCGCTCATTCTGCACATAAGGTGTGCAACAGTATGGACTGTTGTTGAAACATTTTTAATTTCAAAATTCTCCATACATTCTCCATTAGGGGCAGGTCAGGATTGCAGGCAAGCCAGTCTAGTACCCCTATCCTCTTTCTTCACGACCAAGCCTTGGTAATGTGTGCAGCATGTGGTTTTCCATTGTCTTGTTCAAAAATACATGAATGCCACTGGAGAATATTTTATCTCAAAGGCAGAATATGTTGCTCTAAAATTTAATTAATGCATTAATCTATCACTGAATTGTAAATGACCATTGCCAAGGGCACTGACACAACCCAATACCATGACAGAGCCTAGTTTTTGGACATGTTGTTCATGAACCAGACAGTCTGGTTGGTAGTTTTCATCCTTGGTTCGGGGCACACGGCATCCATTTATTCCAAAAATATCTGGAATACTGATTAGTCTGACTAGAGTACACATTTCCATCCTAGATGCCTCCGAGCCCAGAGAAGTCAACACAACTTCTGGACATGGTCAACAATAGGGCTGTGCAAAAAAATCAATACAGCAATATATCACGATATTTATTTTCTCAAAACATACGACCTCAATTTTCAGTTCAAAATATCGATTTTTTTGAAGAAAGAAAAACACGTTTTAAATGGGGTGTGAACTACAATCTCTGCTCCTGTAGATGTCACAGTAAAGTGATTTGACTCGATATGTCTTCTGAATTATCATTGTGATGTGATGTATTAAGACGAATCAGATTGTACACTGTAATTTGTATTTCAGCTGTTTGTATATTTTCAGTGAATTATGTGGTACAGTAGGGCAAAAATGTATTTAGTCAGTCACTGATTGTGCAAGTTCTCCGACTTAGAAAGATGAGAGAGGTCTGTTTTTTCAACATAGGTACACTTCAACTATGAGAGACAAAATGAGCAAAAAAAATCCAGGAAATCCACATTGTAGGATTTTAAAGAATTTAATTGTAAATTATGGTGAAAAAAATAAGTATTTGGTCAATAAATTTGGTTCAACTCAATACACTGTAACATAACCTTTGTTGGCAATGACAGAGGTCAAACATTTCCTGTAAGTCTTCACCAGGTTGGCACACACTGTAGCTGGTATTTTGGCCCGTTCACTCCATGCAGATCTCCTCTAGAGCAGTGATGTTTTGGGGTAAAATGGACTTTCAACTCCCTCCACAAATTTTCTATGTGGTTTGAGGTTTTTGAGACTGGCTAGGCCACTCCAGGACCTTGAAATGCTTTTTTTACGGAGTCACTCCTTTGCCCGTTGCCCGAGCGGTGTGTTTGGGATCATTATCATGCTGGAAGACCCAGCCACGTTGCATCTTCAATGCTCTCACTGATGGAAGGAGGTTTTGGCTCAAAATCTTACGATACATGGCCCCATTCATTCTTCCCTTAACACGGATCAGTCGTCCTGTCCCCTTTGCAGAAAAACAGCCCCAAAGCATGATGTTTCCACCCCCATGCTTCACAGTAGGTATGATGCAACTCAGAATTCTTCTTCCTCCAAACACGGCGAGTTGAGTTTTTACCAAAAAGTTCTATTTTAGTTTCATCTGACGCCATGATATTCTCCCAATCCTTTTCTGGATCATCCATATGCTCTCTGGCAAACTTCAGATGGGCCTGGACATGTACTGGCTTAAGCAGGGGGACACGCCTGGCACTGCAGGATCTGAGTCCCCCTCTCGGCGAGGTGTGTTACTGATGGTAGTCTTCGTTACTTTGGTCCCAGCTCTATGCAGGTCATTCATCAGGTCCCTCCGTGTAGTTCTGGGATTTTTGCTCACCGTTCCCATGATCATTTTGAACCCATGGGATGAGATCTTGCGTGGAGCCCCAGATCGAAGGAGATTATCATTGGTCTTGTATGTCTTACAATTGCTCCCACAGTTGATTTATTCAGACCAACATGCTTGCCTATTGTAGATTCACTCTTCCCAGCCTGGTGCAGGTCTATAATTTTCTTCCTGGTGTCCTTTGACAGCTCTTTGGCCTTGGCCATGGTTGAGTTTGGAGTCTGACTGTTTGAGGCTGTGGACAGGTTTCTATTATACAGATAACGAGGTCAAACAAATTCCATTAATACAGGTATCGAGTGGAGGATAGAAGAGCTTCTTAAAGAAGAAGTTACAGGTCTGTGAGAGCCAGAAATCTTGATTGTTTGTGTGTGACCAAATATTTATTTTCCACCATGATTTACTATTAAATTCTTTAAAAATCCTACAATGTGATTTCCTGGATTTTTTCCTCATTTGTCTGTCATAGTTGAAGTGTACCTATGATGAAAATTACAGACCTCTCTCATGTTTCTAAGTAGGAGAACTTGCACAATCAGTGGCTGACTAAATACTTTTTTGCCCCACTGTATACCCCCACCCCTAGTCAACAAAAGGCTTCTTTTTTTGCACAGTAATGTTGTAAGTGGCATTTGTGAATGTAACTCTGTATTGTAGTGCTAGACAAAGGTTTGCCAATAAAATACCTTACCCATGTGGTTATATCAGCTTTTGATCAATGACAGTTCTAGGTGCAGTGCCATCTGAGCAATCGGAAATCATGGTGTTCAAGCTTAGACTTGAACTCTTGCCTTTAACGTACTGAAATTCCTCCAGATTTCTTGAATCGCTTAATGAAATGTTGTACTGTAGAGGGAGAAATATGCAAATCACTTCCAGTCTTACTTTGAGGAATATTTTTTAAACATTTCAATAACTGTTGACAAACTGGATTTTCTCTGGTAATTTTTGCTCAGTCTCAACCTTTCTTGGATATTGTTTTTATAGCAAATCATAATTACAATCACCTGTTGACATCACCTGTTTGAAATCGCATCTTTTTTTTTTCTTTACCTAAACTTTTTTCTAGTCCTAAACTGCCTCTTTCCCATCTTGTCTTGAAATGTGTTGCAGGCCTGAAATGCAGGAATGGATGTCAATTAAAAAACGAAATGAAGTTTATCAGACAAAACATTAAATATCTTGGCTTCATGCTGTCCACAATGAAATAAAAGTCAAAGTAAATGTAAAAAACACTGTGTGTGTTTTATATGCATTTTGCCTACTGTCCCAACTTTTTTTTCCTGATTTGGGGTTGTATCTTGGGTTCATACTGTCTCCAATAATATTACAGTCAAAGTGAAGGTAAGAAACACTGCATTTTTAATTTGCATTTTCCATACTCTCCCAACTTTTTCTGATTCAGGGTTATAAATATATTATGTGTCTTACTGAACTAAAATCACTCTGCAATATGCCAATAAAAACATTATTAAATCATTTTGCTGCCAGGGACGGTAACTTCTATTTCCACCACTACTTATCTCATTCACGTCCTCCCCAATTTTAGATATCTATACATCTGTGTGAAATTTGACAGCAACAAATTAGCAGAGGGTGGAGGCTGAAAGATTTTCTCTGAAACACACACACACACACACATACACACACACACACACACACACACACACACACTTCCGCACACTTCTGTGAAAATCAGCAACCTGAATTATAATGTATTAAATAGGGGAACATGCAGGGGGCAGGTTGAAAGCAAAGATAATATTCTAAAATAATGGATTAAAAAGCAAATGTCACCTCATGGGCTACGAGCACATGGTGTGAAGGCTAAATGAGTCTTGATTGCACAAAGCAGTTTGCACCTCAGCATAGCGCTCATTTAAGGCAGGCGATTAGCATTGCCTCCGACTTGTCCGGCTCTATGTCATGTCATAAGTCTTGGAGTGTGGCCTCATAGCAGGAGTCTGATTTGACCAAAGCCCTGGGCAGCAGCTTATATCACTAATGAGGCCTTCCACATTCAGCGCTCCGCATACACGACTAATGAGGCCTTCAATATTCCAGACTCCACTAAGACCTGCAGGCAGCTACTAAGAGCTACACCGAACACAAGCTATCAACAGTGCAGCTAAGACCACTTTACGCCATTTACTCCACATGAGCTTTTCCTAAATATGAACTTAAAAGGACATTCCTTAATGAGAGTCCATGCCTAGAAGCTCCATGTCACCTGAATGAATATTGTAGGTGTTTTTTGTTATTATTAATGATAGACTTGCTGCCGCTGCCAGTTTTTGAGCAGGTTAAATCCAATGCAAAATACTTCGGTAAAAGTCCCCAATTAAAAGACATCATCCTGTCCATCACTGATATGTTTACTTGTATCTCTGTACAAATGACAAGCTGAGATCAAGACTATACAGTAGATCATTAAAATTTAAGGTGACATTTGATGTCACATTTGCTTTTAATTTCAGCAAGAACAAACAGGAGTCAATAAACTCTGTAGTAGCTGCACATGCAAAGCCAGCACTACACATCTCTCACTTTGAATGCTACTTTATTGTGTGTGTGTGTGTGTGTGTGTGTGTGTGTGAATATCTCTAAATATGTGTGCACATCGCTGAGAGTGAAGCAGTGCACACTGCATCTCCTTCAAACGTCTTCACAGTCAATGGCAAAAACAAAGGTCAGGACTTTGGAAATGTCACTCAGTCTTTGGCCTGGCACTTAGAGGGCCAAGGGAACCCGGAGGGGGGTTTGGCCTGGCTGCAGGTTCCGGGGGGACAGAATAATGTGTCGCACAGTGGCTGCTGCTTCCTCTTCCCCTGGTGGCTGGAGGCAGGCGGCGAGGCGCAGTGGGGGCTCATTGTTCCATTGCCTTTTCCATCAGCTGCCAGAAGAGTAGGGGGCCTGACTAAATGGGCACTCTAAAATGGAGCACAGCCAGAAGGGAGCCCTCCCAAATATATGCAGTATACCTAGCAAGTGTAAAAAGAGTTTCATTGCTCTTTGATTTAAGCGGACACATATACAGAATTTCTAGCATTGTTCTTTTTACTGCTTTACACAAAATCTGTTACCTTCTTCAAGATTATGCAGTCTATCATTTGTTTGTTTTTTTCCTATTTACCACTGTATTTGTTTGAGAGTTGTTTAAATTCCTATCATGACTTTGGAATCAAGAAATACTGAAAGCTTGCAGTTTCCTTTATATCAAGTCTTCATTGTTTAATTGATTGCCATTGCTATTATAAAGCAAATGTTCACGAGCATATCTAAGGTATTTGGATTGTATGCTATGGATAGCCTCATCTATATTCACTTTTCTGTATTGTTTAAATCATACTTATGGCAGATCTATCTATACAGATACAGTACATGAGGCTTAACCCAGATTTATGAGTAATATTTACTTTTTTATGCCGCAACTATACAATGATTCCTTCAATGATATCTGAAAATCAACATAATAAAAGAAAGTATCACATTGGCAACTCACTAGCCCACGACTACAGTGACTAAGGTTTGAATCCAGGAGGTGGCATCCAGTCACGTTCCCGCCTGAGGGAGAGGAGCCATGTGTTGGATCATCGCTTGGCACTGATACAGTAACCTTTGCTTAAATGGAATGGATCTGACCTACTGTTAATGAATTTAACCACATACCATCCTTTGTGATGTGGAATATGAAATCATTTTAAATGCATGTGTTCAGGGGTTGCAAGAATGATGGCAAAATAATAATACATGGAAGAGAACTGCAAAAAAAAAAAAAGACGAAAGGGGGTGGTGGTGGTGGGGGAGGTGGGTTGTTGATCAGATGATTATTTCAGAGAAGGAGAACAAGTGGCTGAAACAGAGACATGCTTGTCACTGGCCTTGTGGGTGATGAAGGCAAGGAGGGGAAAAGGAGGAGCCACAGCCCTGAGCACACCTGAGCTTGCATTACCTGCCGTCTCTCAAGCAGCATACTGAGAGCGTGGAAACCTGAGTGCAGTCATGGGAGGAAATCTGGCTGTCTGTCAAGTGCTTTTGTTTGTGGTTCTACGAACAGGCCAGATCAGGTTTCTCTGTGCATGAAACAGGGCACCTAAGCACGGACACAGCAGAGCAGCACACAGAAACTCTACAGGATCTATCAATACCAGGTCAATAACAACATCCACAATAACAGGTCTACACTAATGCAACAAATGACTGTTCATAGCAAATGCAGGACGTGTGCTATACTACAAGAGTGTCTGGACATTTTCTTCACAAGATCTCATCAAGATCAATGATTGGCCCACCAAGACCTGAAGGCTTTTTGTTTATAGGCCATTCAAAATGTAGAAAAGTAAATTAAATATTCAGGCCTGATGTATTTAAACACAAGGCAGTAACTGAGGTATCAATAAGCTTCAGATTTACAGAATCATAATTTATATGGTGCTTTCTATAAATGGAATGTGCCTGTCCCAAAGCAAAAATTTTAACTTAATCATTTCATATTGCTTATGTTTTTATATTTTATCAAAAATCTTTTTTGAAAGTTACAATTTCACAGTTTTCTAAATCTTAGACTCATTTTTCCAAACTCTAAACACAAAACCACAAACAAAAATGCAAAACTCGAGAAATCTCTAGCAAAAGCAACTGCATTCAAAAGTGTTTTCTCTTTTCAAAATGTTACTTTTTGCATCAAAACAAGGCATTTACAGCATTTAGCAGATGCCCTTATCCAGAGCGACTTACAATTGATACAGTTTTACAATCCAAGCAGTTGTGGGTTAAGGGCCTTGCTCAAGGAACCAACAGTGGCAGCTTGGCAGAGGTGGGATTTGAACCCTTGACCTTCTGGTCCATAGTCTAGTACCTTACCTGCTAGGCTACCACAGTCCAATGCAAAACTAGATGGTTATTTACATTTTACTGCATTTAACAGACACTTACCCAGAGCGACTTACAAGTCATACAGTCCAAGCAATTATGAGCCAAGTGCCTTGTTCAAAGACCCAACAGTGGCAGCTTGGCTGAGGTGGGATTTGAACCCTGGACCTTCTGGTCCATAGTTTAGTACCTTAACCACTAGGCCACCATCATATAATAAGATCTTTCCACCTACCAAAAATATACTGACATGCTCAACAAAAAACACCACTATAAGTATCTTATCAGTAGGTGTGTCCCTTTTTATGCTAGCAATGCATTGACTAAACTTTTGAGTTATGCTCAAATAAAAGTACAATATGAAAACTGACTGTACTTTTAAATATTGATTTACTTTGCATTAAGTACTTGCATAACTAGGAACTGTGTTACAGTCCACTTTCAGGTGTCACAATTTTCTCTGCCAAGAAGAGACATAAAATGGAAACGTTTGCATTGCCTGTTCTGGAAAAGGTGTTTCTTCAAGTGGACTCATTTTATGTTTATATTTCATCGTGCGTGTTTATATTTTGGCTCTACAGTGGGTCAATGTAAATGTGTGCTTGTTCTGCATATTGTCACGTATTTGAACAATTTGATGGTGGATTGAATGTCTCTGCAGTGCAGCAAGGGCAAAAGTTGAATAAATCCACCAATAACTGAAGAACCATGGTGTTGTGTCTTTCCTGGATTTAGTTCTATGTATAACAGTTCAGGATTCAGATGCTGTGTAGATGATAGATTTCCGGTTGTATTTTCAGCTGTATCTCTGATGCATTTACATATGTTTTGCATGCAGGGTTCCTGAGCAAATATCCTTTGTATTTACATTAAAGTAGCATGAAAAGACTATGTCACTATGGTATGGTCCATTTTTGTCTATGACCTGTATTTCTATTTTCAGTTTATAGAGTCTCTGTGGATATGGAATTTCGATATTTTGGTGAAGTATTTGACAATGCTTTGGGATTTGGTTTGTCTATAGTTGATACAGGATTCATGTACATTAGACAAGGCTAAAAGCGTTTCATACTGTAGGCATTACATAAAACGTCACTCAACATTTTTAAATCTCCTAATATCAAAGCTATTATTGACAGTGTGCAACACTAATATAATGTAAGTATAATGCAAAAATAAAAAAAGTGGTCTGTTGACTAAAAATGTGTAAAGTATTAAAAACCTAACAAAATTATGTCTTTATATGTCGAAAGGTTGTGCTTTACAATAGTCGACTAGTTATTGGACGTGGATAAATAAGTTCATAAATAAGTAAGCAGTCAGCCATTTAAGTAATTTAGATGAATCAAAACATACACTAAATGTAGATTTTTTAAATTTAAGACTTGATTCTCAACTATTTTACATTTTTACAGATCTGTAACATGCAATTGATAAAGTGAAAGAATGTTCCCATGATGCATCTGAGTGGGAAATTGGTTGCTGAAGTCCTTACACCCTCACCGTTATTATTAAAATATTACAAAAAAGAGAGATCATCAGGGAGCAATGGCAAGGATATGGCTGCAGAACTGCACTTTTAAGTGAGCTGTGGAGCTCTGACATGTCTGAGATGGTGACTTTCACACAAAAGGCGTAACTCGAAAGGAACCATCAGAGAATAAAGACTACAAGAGATGAAAAGGTGGAGTCTGGAACAGAGGGATTCTGTGCGTTGAAAATAGAGGTAAAACTGGCGAGGCTATGCTTAATATATTACATGAAATAAGAGTTTCGGAAACGCTAGGCAGGAAAGTTTAAAACCTCTTCCAGTGAAGGGAATAAGTCACTGTCTCCTAGCTACACCTTTCCTCATATCTCATTCTCTGGAGTTTACTTTATACAACTTGTTATTGCGGTCTCCCTTTGCCTTTTCTGGCTCTTTTCCTTCTCCAAGACTGACTCACTGGTGCCAGCAGCAGTTAATCCTCTACTTAAGCACCTTAACTATACTGGGAATTCAGCAGATGCTAAATGAAACAACAGGAATAACCATGCACTTAACACCGCTTCACTCGTGCATGGGTGTCTCTGTCTTCTGACACTGTGTTGTTGTTTTTTTCTTAAATATAAAAGTCATTCAAAACAGTCTGCTGTTGTGTGATAACCATGTGTCTCTTGACTGAGCGGGGAGAGTGTTTATGCTGCCTTCAACAGCAGCATCTCTATAATCCCATTACAGCTGTTCACCTGAGATTACACAGCCTTGAGTGATTTACTTTACAGTTTATATAAAAATGCAACAACAAATGAAACATTACAGAAATAATTTTATGATCAAATATGGTGTATGTTTTGAGATCCATTATTTGCCAAATAACTGAGTGATTAATTGTAGAGCTAAAGCTTTATGCATCCAAGCAGACCTCATATCTGGAGGTAACATTCCCTTTCTTGCCCCTCTCCTCCAATCTCTCACCTACCTGTTTTTCCGTTGTTACAGTTCAAAGAATATTACCGTATTTTTCGGACCATAAGGCGCACTTAAAATCCTTTAACTTTCTCAAAAATCGACAGTGCGCCTTAAAATGCGGTGCGTCTAATGTATGAATTAATTCTGGTTGTGCTTTCTGACCTAGAACCGATTGTAGATGGTACACGGCGATCATAAATCTGTCAAAATTGTTTTAGCACGGCCTTGGTAAGTTACGAAGCTTACGGCCACTGTAGTGCGCAGCATAGCGGAGTAATACGGTATGTGCTTCAGCATTAGGGTACGTGCATTCATTCATTCATTTTCGAAGCGGATTTCAAACACAACGCTATCAGTCACGCAGTACAACATGGACATAGAGCAGCTGTGAGAGAATTCAACATTAACGAATCAATAGTACAGAAGTGGAGGAAGCAAGAAGACGCCCTGCGCCAGGTAAAGACCGAACTGAGCTTCTGACGGAACTTAAGAGTTTTGTTTCATTTAATGCGCCTTATAACCCGGTGCGCTTTATGTATGAAAATAGATCCGTTAGCAGTCGATCATTGATATTGCGTCTTATAATCTTTATGGTCCGAAAAATACGGTAAGGTGAATGGGCATAGACTTTGGTTACAGGAGTATTATACTGACGGCAAAAAAATATTATTGTCTTTTGATTATGATTATTAATTACCGGTATGATTTGATTATCCACATTCCCAAAGGAACTTGCACACAAACAATACATGTGCAGTGCATTACACAATATGCTCTTCATACAGATAATCATATCGTTGAAATATAAAGGTGTCAAGTCAGATCTATTTACATAGTGCTTTTTACAATGGAGCATTGTCTCAAAGCAGCTTTACAAGATGGTGTGTATCTTCAAAATCTATAGTTTATTCATTTGAGTCAAGAAAGTAGATTTTCAGTTTAAACTGGCAGCATAATTTAATTCAGTCTTACACCACAGTCAGAAAATGTACATCTAGAATGACCAATATCTCAATTATAAATACTTGAATAAAAAGCCTTTGGCGGTGGAAAGTACGTTTTGGAAATTTCTTGATTAAATAGGAATAAAACAAGGTCTCAGTTCCTGGCAACAAGCAAAATCATTCAAATTACAAAATTAAACAAACTATTTCAGTGTGATTAAATATTCTATGAGAGCTCCAGACATGTTCTTTTAAATTTGTCATGCCAGTTATGCTCTTGTGTCTTTCTGTTTAAAGAATGCAAGGCACATTTTTCCTCTAAAAATATAATGATTAGTCAGGACAATTACTTGGGGATCAATCACTTGTCGTAAGCACACCTAAACGCAGATTGAGTTAGTGAAAAGGACAGTGAGCTCAGGTGGAGTTTCAATGCTCTGTTCAGCGTGCTTGAATGGTGACCTTCAGGAGTGCACATCTCAGTAATCATCCTTCACTCTCCATCTCGCTTGCTAAATGCTAACTGGATCCTTTCAAAGCAGCCACTGAAAGGCAAAATTGTGCTATTGAAGAAGTTTATTAGAAATTGATTTACTCCTTTCAAGTAATGTGAGAGACAGAAGACTTTAGAAACTTCCACGGACATGAGACAATCTCGGCTCAGCAGTATTCATACTCATGGACGTGTTTACAGATGGAGTCACTTCTGGAACCTAGTGAATGGGAATCTGGGGTCAGTGGAGTCCAGTGGAAAAGATGGATTAGTGATGGCTTTGTGACACATATGGTTAAGGCTGACTGAAGTTTCCACTGGTGTTGATAGAGTAGGTATATTCATGATGAAACAGAAGGGCAATAAAAGAGCTGTGTATTAGAGCTGCATCACAACTGTTCCATGTTTCAACAGTGCCTTTTGAAGTGTTACAATTTGGAATTTACATGCACTTAACCATGTTGTTTACCATTTAAAAGACACCGACTATATTTCTTAAACATTGGAACGTGATTTTTATTTGTTTTGTCACAGGTTATTTAAACAAAAAACAGACATCTGGTCATTGCACAAGTATTCAACCACATTCTGCAATTGCTGCAATTCGCAAAGTCGGAGGCGTAGTGGGGGAGTGGTTAGTGCCGTGACTTCAGCAATCCAGAGAACAGGGTTTGAGTACTGATCTGGCCACTTTCTGTGTGGGGATTTGCATGTTCTTCATGGGGTTCCTTCCACAAAAAAAAAACAGGAAAAAGCAGGAATCAAATGAAACGAAATGATTGATTGGATCAACATGTCAGTGATGGAAGAATAAGGTGTAAGGACACATATTAAAACAAAACGGTTTTGCCATCTGTCTTAACCGTGTGGGGACACAAACAGAACAGGTATTGAAACAGACCATGGGACGAAAACCACAACAAACATGAGACTGTAAGGTAATATATTCCAGTGATTCCAGTTATTCCATTAAAGCGGATTTTCCTTAAGCAAATGAATTGCAGCAAGTGGAATACCTTTTAATACCCAGATCCCTGCCAAACCTAAAACTGTGTGGGATAAATACCTAGATTCATGGCAAACTAAAACGGTGTGGAATCAGTACCAAGTACCTACATCCCTGTCAAACTAAAATGGTGTGGGATCAGAACCAAGTACCTACATCCCTGCCAAACTAAAACTGCGTGGGATCAGTACCAAGTACCTACATCCCTGTCAAACTAAAATGGTGTGGGATCAGAACCAAGTACCTACATCCCTGCCAAACAAAAGCTGTGTGGGATCAGTACCAAGTACCTACATCCCTGTCAAACTAAAATGGTGTGGGATCAGAACCTATTACCTACAATCCCTGCCAAACTAAAACTGTGGTGGGATCAGTACCAAGTACCTACATCCCTGCCAAACTAAAACTGTGTGGGATCAGTACCAAGTAACCTACATCCCTGCCAAACTAAAACTGCGTGGGATCATTACCAAGTACCTACATCCCTGTCAAACTAAAATGGTGTGGGATCAGAACCAAGTACCTACATCCCTGCCAAACTAAAACTGCGTGGGATCAGTACCAATTAAACCCTACATCCCTGCCAAACAAAAAGCTGTGTGGGATCAGTACCACCAAGTAACCTACATCCCTGTCAAACTAAAATGGTGTGGGATCAGAACCTAGTACCTACAAATTCCCTGCCAACACTAAAAACTGTGTGTGCATCAGTACCAAGTACCTACAATCCCTGCCAAACTAAAACTGTGTGGGATCAGTACCTAGTACCTACATCCCTGCCAAACTAACACAGCCTGCCAAGTGCACACACCTCCAGGGATAGGACGCACAATGCTGCAGCGGGATCATAGAACACGCACCAGGTAGCGCCACGCACCTAGCATCGCACAAGACACCCGACGAGCTAAAGTGTGTGGACCCGTAACTGGAGCTGGACACGTGTAGAGCACATTGTCCCTGCCAAACTAAACTGTGTTGGATCAGATACCAAGTACTTAAAATAGGACAGACATCCACTGCCAAACTAATGTATGTGGGCACCCACCCAGGAAGCCTAGTACTACATCCCTGCCAACTTAAAATCGTGTTGGATTCAGTTACTCGGTACACTACCAACATTCCTGCCAACAATAAAACGTGTGGACAGTACCAAGTTCCCTACATTCCACTGCCAAATACAGAGGTGTGGGATCAGAAACTATGTCCAACACGCCTTTTTTCCAACACTAAACGATTTGGCAATCAGTACCAAACGTACCCCCCCCCTACATAATTTCAAAACCAAGTACCTACATCCCTGCCAAACTAAAACTGCGTGGGATCAGTACCAAGTACCTACATCCCTGTCAAACTAAAATGGTGTGGGATCAGAACCTAGTACCTACATCCCTGCCAAACTAAAACTGTGTGGCATCAGTACCAAGTACCTACATCCCTGCCAAACTAAAACTGTGTGGGATCAGTACCTAGTACCTACATCCCTGCCAAACTAAAACTGTGTTGGATCAGTACCAAGTACTTACATCCCTGCCAAACTAAAACTGTGTGGGATCAGAACCTAGTACCTACATCCCTGCCAAACTAAAATCGTGTTGGATCAGTACCTAGTACCTACATCCCTGCCAAAACTAAAACTGTGTGGGATCAGTACCAAGTACCTACATCCCTGCCAAATTAAAGCTGTGTGGGATCAGAAACTAGTACCAACATCCTTTCCAAACTAAAACGATGTGGCATCAGTACCAAGTACCTACATAATTTCCAAACTAATACGGTGTGGGATCAGTACCAAGTACCTACATAATTTCCAAACTAATACGGTGTGGGATCAGTACCAAGCACCTACATCCCTGTCAAACTAAAATCGTGTTGGATCAGTACCTAGTACCTAGATCCCTGACAAAACTAATATGGTGTGGGATCAGTACCAAGTACCTACATAATTTCCAAACTAATATGATGTGGGATCAGTACCTAGTAGCTGCATCTCTGTCAAACTAAAATCGTGTTGGATCAGTACCTAGTACCTAGATCCCTGCCAAAACTAATACGATGTGGGATCAGTACCTAGTACCTAGATCCCTGCCAAAACTACACTGATCTGGGATCAGTACCTAGTACCTAGATCCCTGCCAAAACTAAACCGATGTGGGTTAAATACCTAGATATCTGCCAAACTAAAATGGGGGGATCAGTACCTAGTACCTAGATCCCAGCCAAAACTAATACGATGTGGGATCAGTACCAAGTAGCGATATCCCTGCCAAACTGAAACGGTGTGGGATCAGTACGTACTATCTAGATCCCTGCCAAAACTACACCAATGTGAGAATAGTACCTAGTACCTAGATCCCTGCCAAAACTAAAATGATGTGGGATAAATACCTAGATATCTGCCAAAACTAAAACTGTGTGGGATCAGTACCAAGTACCTACATCCCTGCCAAATTAAAACTCTGTGGGATCAGTACCAAGTACCTACATCCCTGCCAAAACTAAAACTGTGTGGGATCAGTACCAAGTACCTACATCCCTGCCAAACTAAAACTGTGTGGGATCAGTAACTAGTACCAACATCCTTTCCAAACTAAAACGATGTGGCATCAGTACCAAGTACCTACATAATTTCCAAACTAATACGGTGTGGGATCAGTACCAAGTACATACATAATTTCCAGACTAATACGGTGTGGGATCAGTACCAAGCACCTACATCACTGTCAAACTAAAATCGTGTTGGATCAGTACCTAGTACCTAGATCCCTGCCAAAACTAATACGATGTGGGATCAGTACCTAGTACCTAGATCCCTGCCAAAACTAATACGATGTGGGATCAGTACCTAGTACCTAGATCCCTGCCAAAACTAAAACGATGTGGGTTAAATACCTAGATATCTGCCAAACTAAAATGGAGGGATCAGTACCTAGTACCTAGATCCCTGCCAAAACTAATACGATGTGGAATCAGTACCAAGTAGCGATATCCCTGCCAAACTGAAATGGTGTGGGATCAGTACGTACTATCTAGATCCCTGCCAAAACTACACCAATGTGAGATTAGTACCTAGTACCTAGATCCCTGCCAAAACTAAAATGATGTGGGATAAATACCTAGATATCTGCCAAACTAAAATGGTGTGGGATCAGTACCAAGCACCTACATCCCTGTCAAACTAAAATCATGTTGGATCAGTACCTAGTACCTAGATCCCTGCCAAAACTAATACGATGTGGGATCAGTACCAAGTAGCTACATCCCTGCCAAACTAATACGGTGTGGGATCAGTATCAAGTACCTGCATCCCTGTCAAACTAAAATTATGTGGGATCAGTACCTAGTACCTAGATCCCTGCCAAAACTAATATGATGTGGGATCAGTACCAAGCAGCTATATCCCTGCCAAACTGAAACGGTGTGGGATCAGTACCTAGTATTTAGATATCTGCCAAAACTTCACCAGTGTGGGATCAGTACCAAGTACCTAGATCCTTACCAAAGCTAAAATGATGTGGGATAAATACCTAGATATCTACCAATCTAAAATGGTGTGGGATCAGTACCAATTACCTACATCCCTGCCAAAATAAAATGGTGTGAAATCAGTACCTAGTACCTAAATTCCTGACAAAACTACAACGTTGCGGCATCAGTAACTATTACCTAGATCCTTGCCAAAGCTAAAATGATGTGGGATCAATACCTAGATCTCTGCCAAAACTAATACGATGTCGGATCAGTACCAAGTAGCGATATCCCTGCCAAACTGAAACGGTGTGGGATCAGTACGTAGTATCTAGATCCCTGCCAAAACTACACCAATGTGAGATTAGTACCTAGTACCTAGATCCCTGCCAAAACTAAAATGATGTGGGATAAATACCTAGATATCTGCCAAACTAAAATGGTGTGGAATCAGTACTTAGTACCTACATCCCTGCCAAACTAAAACGGTGTGGGATCAGTTCCAAGTAGCTAGTTACCTACTGTGTATACAGCGTTGCACATCTGGATCCTGAAAGTTTTTCCTATTCTCCATTGACAAATTGTTTGAGCTTTGTCAGATTAGTTGGGAGACTTTTGGTGAACAGCAAATTTCAAATCTTTATACACATTCTCAAGGTTAGGGCTTTAACTTGGCCACTCTAATACAATAAAATAGGTGCTTTGGGAGCGTGATTACAGTTGTTATGTTGTTGGAAAGTGAACCTCTGCCCACATCTCAGGTCTGTTGGAGACTGGAACAGGATTTAATTCATGATTACCTTGCTTTTGGCTCCATCCATCTTGCCTTTAACTTGGACCAGTTTTTCAGTCCCAGCAGAAGGTTTGTTTGGTTTGTGTCATACATAGTGCTTTACAATAAGGCCAGAAATTTCAATTTTGGTCTCATTAGATTAGAATAACTTTTACCAGAAGCTTGTGGACTCTAGAACGTGCCTTTTGGAACACTCCAAACATGAATTCTTCCTTCTTGCCACCCATTTATAAAGACTGGATTTGTGGAGTCTCTGGGAAATAGCTGTCCTGTGCACAGCCTTTTCCACCTTACATTTACATTTACAGCATTTGGCAGACTCCCTTATCTAGAGTGACTTACAACTGGTACAATCTTACACTTCAAGCAATTGTGAGCCAAGGGTCTTGCTCAAGGACTCAACAGTGGCACCGTGGCAGAGGTAGGATTTGAACCCTGGACCTTCTGTTCCATAGTTGACTTAACTTCTAGGCCTCCATAGTCCCATCTCAGCTGCAGGCTTCTCCAGCTCCTTCAGAGTGTGTTTTGGTCTTTATAATGGTTGGGTAGGTATGCTGTCAAACTCTGGTACCATCCACAACAAGGTGTTTTCATACTGAGATCATACAACACATTACACACGTGGAGCCTATTCAGTTAATTCAGGGACGTCTGGTGGTAATTGGTTGCACCAGAACTACAAATAATGGTTTCACAGCAACGTTCTAAATACTGTAAATTCATGTGTTTTATGCAATCAACATTATAAGTGAATAATTTTGTAAGCTATATTGAGTTTCCTCACATTTCAACATTATGGACTATTTTGCGCTGCATGACATATAATTCCAGTTCAAATCATTTCAATTCCAGGTTGTAACAATACAACATGTTGAAAAGTACAAGGGCATGAATACTTATTCAAGTCTCTGTACATACCGTAATCATGTTGTCACTGGATAAGGATAATGTCTGTAAGTAGAAAATGGTCATACTTGTTGCATTTAGCTGTATTACTATAATATTTATCATTATTCTTTCAAACTCAGTATTACCTTTATATGATTGTATGAGCATTTTCCCAGTTAAGACTAAAAAGGGACAAAGAACAAATGAATTCATTTTGATTACCATGCACCTAATGACTCTAATGTGGTCTGATTTATTCAAACCAGATTACAGAAATATTTGAATTTGCATTATACAGTCCTGACACCTAATGAATGTACAGTACTGTGCAAAAGTGTTAGGACACCGAGCCACCATTAGATTTGTTGTGTTAGCAATGGCATAACTACAATATATAATTATTAATCAGTCTATGTTTTATATTACTATTATAATACAACAAGAATATACAAGGAAATTTGTGTGCAGTATTATAAATGAAAAAAAAAACCCCACCTTCTATAGGCTACAGTAGTAAGTACTTAGTGGGATCTCCCCTTACACTTGAGCAATAGCAGCATTTGGTAGCTTCATAGGGATGCCAAGTTGAACCTTCTACAGTCCGAAGAAACTTGATCAGGGATGGTCTTGGGAGGACAGCCAAGAAGCAGCCAAGAAATCACTTTTTTGGTGAGGTCACACTAAATACTGACTTTTGACTGCAGAAGCCATTTTATAATAATAATAATAATAATAATAATAATAATAATAATAATAATAATAATAAATGTTATTTTTTATCACCTTTTCAACACCCAAGGACAGTTTACAGAAGAATATCTAGCATAAAATCTTAGAAAAAGAAATCTTAGAAAAAGAAAAATACATATACATTACATTAAAAAAAGAAATTTTTGGTTAACCATAAGCCTGTGTGAAAGGAAAAGTTGTAAGTTTTGACATAAAACCATTGACACCCTCAGAACGTCTTATATTTAGTGGAAGAGCATTCCATACTCTAAGAGCAGCACTACTAAAAGCCCGATCACCAACCGAAGACAGTTTAGTACGCGGACTGATAAGAAGATCAGAGTCAGCAGAAGGAAGCACACGTGAAGGCTTATGGATGTGAAGCAAATCCGAAAGGTAAGAGGGTGCCAGTCCATTTATCACCTTGTACATAGAAAGTAATAACTTGAAAGTTATACAGAATCAAATTGGAAGCCAGTGAAGATTACAGAGAACCAAAGTAATATGATCACAGTTCCTAGTCCCGGTCAATAGTCCTGGGGACTGAATTTTGTATGTGTTGAATTCACTTGATTTGTTTCTCAGGTAGGCCAGACAGAACAGCACTGCAACAATCTAAGCGAGAAAAAATAAACAAATGTATCAACATTTCAGCTGCTGAAAAAGTAAGTGCAGAGTGAAGACATGCAATAATTTTTAAATAGATAAATGCTGTTTTGACCAAATTATTAACATGTGGTTGAACGGAAAGAACAGGATCAAACCCCAAGATTCCTGACTACCCTAGCAGCACTCAAGGTAGATCCATCAATAGACATACTGAAGGGACTGGACATTTTTTAAGTAGTCGTAGAACCAAACAACATTAACTTGGTCTTACTGCTATTAAATTTAAGAAAGATTTTATTTGTCCACAGCTTGACCTCTTGGATGCATGCTTTCACACCTGGAGATGGAAGTTGATCAATGGGCTTAGAGTGGACATACATTTTAGTGTCATCTGCAAAAAAATGGTAACGTATAAATGGAAACAAACCATAGGTCTTAATACTGACCCCTGTGGGACTCCTTGTGTTGTTGTAGCTCGTGTAGAACAGGACCTGCCCACAGTAATATAATGTTGCGTATCTGAGAGATACGAAACCATTTCAAAGCCTTATCCCTGACTCCCACATACTTTTCCAAACGGTCTAGAAGAATGTCATGGCATACCTGTGTCAAATGCTATAGAGAAGTCCAACAAAATTAATAGTGAAGTTTGTCCCACGTTGGCAGCATGAAGTAAGTCATTTAAAACCTATATTAAAGCAGATTCAGTAATATGTGAAGCCAGACTGAAAAGGTTCAAACAAGTTGTTGGATAACAAATGTTGTTTGTTTTTGTTCTGAAAATCGTGATTTTTTAAATTTTGTTTACGCATTTCCTGTATTTTATGTTTGTATCTTAATGAAGAAACTGGGAAATAAATACATGGTCATTATACCATATATAAAACTTTTGCACAGTACTATATGTTAACATTCACAGAGCATATGTATTTGTTGCAAATGTATGAGTGTTAGATTAGAACAAGTAATGCCTGGGTCATTAGACAGGAAGAACCGTGTCATAATCAGGACATATCAAATGTCATAAGCTGTTGTGATGTGTCGTGACATGCCTACGAACGATGACATAACAAATTCTTGTTGGTTTTATCAATAATTCATCACAATTATTATCAGAGAAGTATAGCTACAAAGTTGAAATAGTAGATCAGTTTCAATTAACGCTGATGAATTTCCATAGACACTTTGTTCAATTTGTAAAATATTCCAGAGGTTTGGCACCATGCCTGGAACAAGAGAGAACAGTTTGTGCATTCTGTTTCTGAGAAAAGTACCTAATAAAATGAATAATTTGCATTAGCCGTGTATTGTTCTGGTTACTACTGTATTTTTGTTGTGTTTATTGAATTATTACTAAGTAATAAATGCATTCTGATGAAGCTTATATTGTTGAGTCATATGACTGCATTGTGCTTTTCTTAGCGTCAAAAATAAGCAATAAAATTGGTGTGATTATCATAAATATTGTGATCACTTGACAACATTAGTTATAATAAAATTATAATATGATCATCAGTTTATTATAATGGTAAACTATGACTGATGATATTCTATAATGTGTTTATGACGTGCTTGTTCTAGCATCAATATATGGTGTAAAGTAAAGTGTCATGAGGGGACACCCCTAGTCTGTTTGCACCACCAGACCCAGCCCCCTTGACCTGAGAAACTCTGAAACCCAGACATCTTCTGGTAAGACGGAACCTGGGAACAACTCAGACTCTTAGACATAACCAGGACTTTTAACCTTGTGCAAACAGGTCAGCCAGGCTACCTGCATGACATCCAACCAACAGACAAAGCTGAGCTAGTAAGAGGCAGGATACGAACCAAGATGGCTCATTTGGTAGAGCAGCGGTTCCTGCTGGTGAGCATCTCTGATTTGTATCCCACCTCTGGGGAGGTGAAGTTTGTCTGTCATTTGCATTGTGCATCGGTTTTCATGTGGAGCTACAGTAGGCCACCCTGTTCCGTCTGAGTTTTGTTTGTTTCTTGTTAATTCTGCCTTGTTAGGAGGCTTTCATGTTTTCAGAGTTCCTCTGGTCAAGAGGGCTGGGTATGTGGAAATTCAAGTAGACCAAAGGTAAATATTCTAGACAATATTCTTGACATCATCATCCTTCCAGCGGACAAAGGCAGGTGCACTGTTTTATTAAACCAGACAGACTATCATGAGAAAGTTATGACTCTCCTTAGAGACACTAACACTTATGAGCCCCTGAAACGAGATCCTGGTAGTGGGTACAAGAAGAAGGTGATAGATTGTCTGAAGCTTTTAGAACAGGACAAAGCTATTGACCGGCCTTTGTACCACAGATTATACCCAGGGGAGGCTACACCTAGTCTGTATGGTTTACGTAAGATACATAAACAGGATGTGCCATTGCAGCCCATTGTGTGTATTATCAACTCAGTGACCTACAACATCGCCAAGTTTCTGGCATCGATCCTCAACCCGTTGGTAGGCAGCACGGATCATCACATCCAGAACACCATGGATTTCGTGGATAAGGTGAGGGACGTCATTATGGAGACGGATGAAACAATGGTCTCCGTTGATGTCACATCTCTCTTCACTTGCGTTCCAGTTGCTGAGGCAGTAGAGGTAGTCTGAGTGAAACTACAGGATGACCCAACTCTCAGCAATAGGACCACCCTTAACTCGGACCAGGTGTGTTTGCTTCTGGAGCTGTGTCTTCAATCCACCTATTTCACATACAGAGAGCAGTGCTATAGGCAGAAACATGGGTGTGCCATGGGCTCCCCAGTTTCACCCATCGTGGCCAACCTGTATATGGAAGAAGTGGAAAAGAAAGCACTAAGATCCTATTCAG
The DNA here is from genome assembly GCA_025084515.1 of Ancistrus triradiatus. Lineage (NCBI taxonomy): Eukaryota > Metazoa > Chordata > Actinopteri > Siluriformes > Loricariidae > Ancistrus > Ancistrus triradiatus. The sequence goes on from JAJAGP010000993.1 coordinate 39,212, forward strand.
GAACACCACCCAGCCATTGGTTCAGATATGTGGATGACACCTGGGTTAAAATTAAAAATCTCAGGAAGTGCCACATTTCACCGACCACATCAACTCAGTGGACAAACACATTAAGTTCACCAGGGAGGATGTGAAAGAATGGCAGGTTTAGCCTTCTTGGATTGTGTGAGGTTGTGATTGGAGATGGGGGACGATGGAAAGTCGATGTTTACCGTAAGCCAAACACATACAGATCAGTACTTAAGGTTTGACTCTCATCATCCACTGGAGCACAAACTAGGAGTCATCAGGACACTGTACCACCGAGCAGACAGCGTCCCCCACTGACACAGCGGCCAAGGATGGAGAGAAATCTCACATTAAGCAGACCCTGGGCAAATGTGGTTATCCGAACTGGGCCTTTGTCAAAGCCGGTAAAGACGCCCCAAACAGTGCTCCAGCAGATCGACGAGAGGAGAACAACAACCGCAGTCTAAGCGTAAAACCAGTGGTGATTCCATATGTGGCAGGGAACATCGGAACAATTGAGACGCATATTTGCCAAACACCCCGTCTCAGTAGCTTTCAAACCCAAAACACGCTACGCCAGAAAACTGGTTCACCCCCAAGGATCGGGTCCCCCAGCACAAACAGAGTAAATGTAGTGTACGCTGTGAAGTGCCAGGAGGATTTGCCAGGGGATTGTACATCGGGGGAAAACCAAAACAGCCACTGGCGAAAACAGATGGCACAACATAGAAGAGCTACCTCATCAGGTCAGGACTCTGCGCTTTTACGCCCACCTAAGGGCCAGTGGCCACTCTTTCAAGGATGAAAGACGTGCAGATCATTGATAGGGAGGAACGATGGTTTGAACGCGGAGTAAAAGAAGCCATTTTTGTAAAAAGGGAACGTCCATCCCTGAAACCGAGGAGGGGGCCTCAGAGTACACCTCTCTCCCATCTTACAACGGAGCCATCGCAGCCCTTCCCCAATCCTGTGTGAATGGCACACGTGGCCATTGTCGTTAATGGCTATATCAATCTGCATATTAAACTGATCACTGGTCCCATTGTTATGCAATGGTGCTGGTATCAGACGTTATGCAAAGGTGCTGTATATAAGATTGGGGAAGTTTTCCAACTGCTGAGACTGAAGAAGTCACTTAGATGAGTGACGAAACGTTTCTTCAACAAAATCTATGTCCAGATGAACAGATTCAACTTCTTGGATTCTAGACAAGTTCTGAGTATGTACAATGCTTTAGTTTGTTTACATTCACAAATACAACAAATGTAGCAAAGTAAAAAGGCACTTATTTGCTGATTAAATACAGAGTGCTGCAATGGACACTATTTTGCAGTAACCTGGAGAGGAGAGGCTTGTCGCAGGTACAAACTGTCTGTGAGTGACTGAGTTTGTCTGCAATGTCGCTCTTGTTTCCACTTCAGAATTGCAAATGCACGGTGCATTTGAATAAGAAAACATGGAGTAATCTTTTAGAGTGTTTGCAAGATTACATTATTAATCTGACATCACCATACTTCAGCAGTTATCAGATTATTCAAGTTGACATGTAAACATCATCTGATATGCTAAATTGGAGTAAGATGGTTACTGGTTTTCAGCAAATGTAATAAAAGCTCTTGGACCTGAACTCAGTAACTGGCTTATTTGGTGCATGTATATACTTGTGAAAATAAAATTAACAATAACTTTTAAAATAATTTTTTTTTAGATTTTTAAAAAGGATTATTTTGGTTTGTTTTAAAGTTCAGATTCATCATGAGTTTAATTTTCCTACCAAATTACAAAACACAGAGAGTTTAGTTCAGTCTATAGACTGAGCTTTATTATGACCACACCCTCACATTTTAGACCAGGAAGTGAGATTGTCCCCTGCACCCCATGGCCACATGGTGTGTAGTTCTATCCCATTGTTTGAAGTAACTGTCTGGTAACAGATATGTACTAGAAACTAGGTAGATTGGTACTAGATATGTGAATCTTAGATATTATGCATAAGAAACGAATATTATGGGAAAACAGCCATAAAAATATTTTAAACTCTGACTTTAAACTAGTTCCATAGAATGATCCATATACTCTTAATTGGATCTTATTTGTATTACAGTGAGTGTGATACAAAACAGGAGAGTGAGCAAACAGGCTTAGGCTTCCCAAAACGTTTGTAATTCTAAGTACATTGTAACCTCATACTTAAGAACATTCTTAACTTTACGAGCATTTCCCAAAGCCCTTTGTAATTAACATAGTACTTAAACTTGTTTCTAAATTAAAGAGCATTCTAACCTATTTGTAACTCACTAAGTACTTCTTAACTTAATGTTCACATGTAATTCTACCTCAAGAATGCTACACACTATGAATTTTCCTTTAAAAACTGACTTTATGCACTGCACCAGCACATTGAACTTTATAAACCACAAACTCATGAAAAGTCATTTTTATTTTTGAAACCTTAATTGCATCACAAACACTACATCCAATGCCAACCAAAATCAGGTCTGCTAGCTTTAATTATGTAGCTAGTATGTTCCTAGTATTAAATTAACTTTTGCTGTAAGAAGGGTATTTCTAGACTATTTGTCATACTGGGGCACACAGAAAATAGAGGGACACAGCTGTATCCATCTACTTGCCAATAAGGTCATATTGGCACCACTGTGCATAAAAAATAAGCCTGTTAAACACGTAGTAGATTAAGTGATTTAAGTGGGCGTTAGTTTGCCATGGATGAGAAATGAAGAACAAATTAAGAAGAATTTTTATTATAAGCATCAATTTTGTTTATGCTAATGTAAGTGATGCCTTTGCTTCAGTGGTCTAATATGTACTTTTTAGCGATCATTATCTTGCCTGCAGCGTGGCTGACTTTCTTTTAAATATTTGCAGATGTCCATTACTACATGTGAAAAAAGAAAGAAACTGTCTGCCTGTAGTGAAGTTGCAGTGATGTGTCCTGTAATTCTGCTCAGCAATCCAGAATAAATATGGAACACATGCACCAGTACAGTGTAACGGTTCGCCATAATTATAACGTTGGGAGAGCAAAGGGAGGGGGGACTGACATCACCTGGTGCGAGGGGGCCTGAAAAAAGGGGGGCACGTGTGCGAGGCACGTCACTCGCCGGAAAGCGCAGGTGTAAAACAGCACCAAGTGATCAAGAGTGTCACTCTGTCAGTGCAAAAGCGAGCTCTTAAATAATGCCGCTGACAGCTGATGGCAATCGTGCTGCAATCAATGGGTGTGTGCACGATATTGGGCACTGTGTAGATCCCGATACAACAGTCAAGTCGGCACTACCATCAGTGTCCGCCTGGGGGACATCCACACAGTGCTCGAGGTTGTTACAGTACCCCCCCCAAGGGGCATCGTCCTGACGCCTCCTAGCCTATCTACTATCCCCCTCTGATAAGCAGGGCAAGCCCTGAAGCAAGGGCCAAAAGGGAGGGTGGGACCACACGAGCCAGACACAAATCTGGCTTCTAAACCGGGACCGGCCCCAAGGAGATCAGGGGTGGAACCCGGCACAGGCGGCTCAGGGACGGTACTTAGCACAGGTGGCTCAGGTGTGGAGCCCGACACAGGCGGCTCAGGGACGGAGCTCGGCACAGGCGGCACAGGGTCCAGGTTCGACCTGACCAAGCCAACAAAAAAGGTCGGCGCCAAGCACCTGGCTAGGCGAACAGACGCCAAGGGTCTAAGTATCAAAGCCAGCAAGGGTGACCGAGGCGCAGGAATTGGTCTGGGTGACTGTGGCGCTGGGATTTGGACCAACGATCATGGTGTGGGGTTCGGGGCCAATGACAGCGGCACAAGAATTGGTCTGAGTGTCCGTGGCGCAGGGGTCGGTGGTCACGACCAGTGCGCAAGATTCGGTACTGAACCAACTTGCTCAAGTATGGAGCTTGGCAGCGGTAACTGCTCAGTTGCACAGCTAATGGATGCGGCGGGCTCAGGCACAGAGCTGGGCAGTGCTAGCTGCTCAAGTACAAAGCTTATGTGCTCATGTATGACGTTAATAGGCTTGGCAGACTCAGATACGAAGCCAAGCGGCACTAGCTGCTCAAGTACAAAGCTTAGGTGCTCAGTACCTAAGCTCCGTACTTGAGCAGCTAGCGCCGCCTCAGGTACAGTGCTCAGGTACAGTGCTAAAAGGCATGCTGGGCTCAGGTACGGGGCCAATGACGGAATAGATATGGCAAGCTCAGGTACGAAGCTGGGTGGCGCTAGCTGCTTAGTAACGAAACTAGTAGGCACGGCGAGCTCAGGTGAAGAGCTTACAAGCACGCCAAGCTCAGGCATGGAGCTAGGCGGGGGTAAATGCTCACCCATAGAGCTTAATTGCTCAGGTTCGGAGCTAGGCAGCACTAAGTGCTCCAGTACGGAACCGGGTGGCACTAGCTGCTCAAGTATGGAGCTAACTGGCTCAGGTACGGTGCTAGTAGATGTGGCGGGCTCAGGTACAGACCTGGGTGGTGCCAAATGGTCAACTACGGAGTCTACTTGCTCAAGTATGGGACTAGGCGGCGTTAAATGCTCAGGTATGAAGCTTAATAGCTCGGATACGGAGCTTACAGGTGCGGCGTGCCCAGGTACAGAGCTTAAGGGCACAGTGTGCTCAAGTACGGGGCTAGGCAGTGCCAAGTCCCAATACGGGGCTGACGAGGGCAGCATGCTTGGATATGAAGCCGAGTGGTGCTAAAAGCTCAGGCACGAAGCTTACAGGCACTAATTGCTCAGGACCAGAGCCTACTTGCTCAGGTTTGGAGCTTACAGGCGCGGCGTGCTCAGGTGTGGAGCTAGGTGGCGCCAACTGTTCAGGAACAGAGTTTTGCTTCTAATTTTCACTTTCAATCCATTACTGTTATGAGTCATGCTGACTTTTGTCTTTTGGATGCTAGAGGTCAGCGTTGACTCAGTTTTCAGCCTGGGCATGCTTGATGAGATCGCGCATGCACCTGCTTAATCTGCGTGATTGCAAGATTTGGAACACCTGCAAGCTCAGTTATTTAAGAGCGTCCCTGAGCCTTGGCAGTTGTTGCACCATGACCAATTTTGCTTTATTTTTTACCATGGCGTACATTCTAGGTGGTATTTCTTGTGGTTCTGGCCCAGTAGGCCTAGCGGTAGACCGGTCTCGCCAAGAAGATTGGCCAGGTAGGGTTCAAAACCTGAGATAAGATAGGGACTAGACGCTAAAGTAAGGTCTTAGAATTCCCCTGCAGTGTTCCTCCATTTTTTTCGCGTTTCTCCGTTTGCTTCCGGTTTTCGTTTTTCCTCCTTGCCTTTTGACGCTGGGTGCTATTCTGTTAGCCTGTGTGTCCCAGCAAGTAGCTGATTGCTGATTATGTGGATGAGTTGCATCAGCTAGCTGTAGAGACGGGCCTTGATGACTGGACGTTAATGGAGGCTTTTGAGCTTGGCCTCAGTAAGGAGGTTAGGGATGAGCTGTTCGTTCTTGAACCACCTCCCCCTCTGGTCGAGCTATACTATCTTGCTATCCATGTTGACGCCCACCTCATTCCCAAGCCCAGGGTCAGGGTTGGTTCACCCCGCAGTTTGTCACCTTCCGATCAGGTTGACCTCGTTTGTCCTGATCCCCCCCATGTCCTGTACGGACCCACAGGGTCCTCCTATTACTGCAGTTTCTCCCTGGGTCCCAGTAGATCTATTTCTATCCACCAATGGCATGGACCTTTGGCAGGCACGCGCCCCAGCTCCGCCTAGTATTTTAGACGTTTGTCATGGTCCCAGGTGGGTACTCGAATATGTGGGTGAATTCAACCAGTTAGCCATGAATTCTGGGTTTAATGACTGGGCATTAATGGACCTCTTAAGGCTTTTCCTCAATGTGGAAGTACAGGACGAGTTACTCTTGCTTAAGCCCCCTTTCTCCCTGGCTGAACTTTAAGATCTTGCCATTGATGCAGATTTCCAGCTTCAGAGGGCCAAGGAGAAGGCAGGTTCGATTTGCAGCTCGCTACCTTTCACCCGGGCTGAGCATGTTAGCTTTGACCACTGCGCATTCGGCGCAACCCCTGTGGGCCCTCCCGCCATCACGGTCATACCCCCAGTCCTTGAGGTCACTTAGGCTGCTTGGCATTTTTAGAGCAGATCTGGGCCATCACCACGGCCATTAAAGAGCTGCTTGCCATGGTGCCCCTTAGCTCCATACCTGAGCATGTTAGCTCTGTACCCGAGCCATTGGTGCCGCCTAACTCCATACTTGAGCACGCTGTGCCCCCTTAGCTCCATACCTGATCCATTGGCGCCGCCCAGGCGAGCCCCTTAACCTTAGCATGTTAGCTCCATACCTAAGCATTTAGTGCCGCCCAGCTCCATACCTGAGCACACCATGTCCCTTAGCCCTGTACCTGAGCATGGTAGCTCCACCCCAGAGCCGCCAGCACCAAGCTCCGCTCCTGAGCCACCAGCGCTGAGTTCCGCCAAGGGGGTTGGGTGGTACTGTTATGGGTCACGCAGTCTTCCGTCAAAAAACACTAGAGGTCAGTATTGATGCAGTTTTTAGCCTGGCCATGCACGATGATTGCAAGATTCGCAACACCTGCAAGCTCAGGTATTTAATAACATCCCTGAGCCTTGGCAGTTTTCGCACCATATGACCGATTTTGCTGCCTTATTTGCTGCCATGGCGTATGTTCTAAATGTGGTATTTCTTGTGGTTCTGGCCCAGTAGACCTAGCAGTAGAACGGTCTTTCCCAGGAGATTGGCCAGGTAGGGTTCAAAACCTGAGGTAAGATAGGGTCTAGATGCTAGAGTAGGGTCTTAGAATTCCCCTGCAACGTTCCTCCCTTTTTTTCGCGTCTCTAGCAATCGCCATTGAGCGATCGCTTCCAGTTTTTGTTTTCCTTCTCGCCCTTTCATGGTGGGTGCCATTCCGCGCCTGCGCATCCCGACAAGTAGCTTGGCAATGCACCCCCCCTTTTTGGGCTCGCTCATGCTGGGTGACGTCAACCCCCCTGCCTTTGCTCCCCCTCTAGTGCAAGTCTGAGCTTCTATGTGTGTGTGGGCTAGCGTTTCTCCGCCTCTCACATAGAAGCTCATTTCTGTTCAGTTATTTGTTCATTTTTTCCTCAGTGGTCTAGTGGCGCGTTCTGTTTATTCAACTATTACTGACGCGTCTGTCCAGGGTTCAATTCCCAGCCACTGTAGTTGTGTTCTTTATTGTTTTATTTATGAACCATTGTTTCTTTTATTTAGTTATATTTTGGTTCACCAATTCCATTTGAAGCTAACTCCAGTTGGGTCCTAAATTAACTTTATATTTTTGTTTTCACAGTTCGCCTGGTTTTTATGATATTGAACCGTAACAGTTACTCACTAAATTACATGAGATTTTTCAGTACTTATATTACACTATAATTAAATCAGCTTTGTATTAATGATTTTGACCAACTGTAGGTTAATGTAAATGTTTTAAACATTAACCTACTGATCATTATTTATCATAGGCTCCGTTAAACTCCTCAGTTCATGTTACATTTAACTTATGATGGATTTGTCAGAACATATCCCCTTCGTAAATCAGGGAGCACCAGAACTATACAACCCCATTAATGCATATAATGCCTTATACAGTGTGTATTTTCTGTGGGTCTGGAATTAATTAATTCAATTTGCATTATTCTTTATGGGAAAAATTTGCCCAGTATTCATCGTTTTCGGTTCTCGACAAGCTTCTGGAATGAATTAATGACGAGACCTGAGGTACCAGTGTATTTTCAACAAACTCATTTATTTAATTATTCCACGGTAAGTCAGTTGCTGATGGATGCTTCCATATTGACCACACTAATGGAGTCTCTAGAAACATTCATCAGATATATTAATTGTAAGTGATAAATATATCATACAGATACATATCTGTTACATAACAGATATATTTCTACTGTCTGTTATAGACTTGTACAGATCATGTCAGAATTATCCATTGTAAAGGTGCATGTTGGCTGATCTCATACTGTAGGAGCGGTTAAAGGTCAACTACCCTAACAGCTATCAGTGACACCCAGAGGAAACAGGCTGGCTGTTTTTGTCATCACCTCTTGACCCCTCATTTACCTAATCTCTACTTTAAATAAATAAAAACACAAGTATAGAACCAATTCTGTGTACACATACTGACATGAAACAGATAGAGAGGTAATGACTTTATTCTGCTTGTACAAGAAGTGCAGCAAGAGGTGCAGCTTCTAGGAGGATTAGATGTTTTGGTATCTGTCAACTGTTGGCTGTGTGTTCACAGGATCAATATTTCTTTTACCTAGCTGAGAATTATAACCTACACTAGGAGCTGAGAAGAGTCACAGTCCCTTGGTGAGATGGCCATATCACTCCCATCAGTGTGTTTATCTAATGTCACTCTTGGTGATATAAGCATTACTCTCTTTTTGTTCTGGAAACACTGGTAGCACTGGATCACTGTGATAAGTTGGGCTGAGTCATAAGAAGTCCACAATAATAGAAGCCAGTACGTGAATAATAAAGAACGGCATAATATGCCTTCTGTCTGTGAACTGTGTATGTATCTGTGCACATGTGTGTGTCACGATGATACAAGCCCTTCAGCATGTATCTATTTTCTGTAGCTCCCCCTGTCTTTCTTTTGTTTTGACAGCAGGTGGGGCTATTGCCATCTGCTGTCCTTTCCTATAAATGCCCCTCTTCCTGTGCACTTCCTTTGTCTGGCTTCTTCACTTGGTGGTTTGCCTTGGCTCCCGTTTAGGCTCCTGTCTCTTCTGCTGGTTTGTCTCCTTCTCCTTGTTTTGCCTCTAGGTGTCTTGGTCTCTGTTCCCTTGTCTAGTCTCTTGTATTCTTTTGTTTCTTGTCCCATGTTTAAGCAGTGTTTAATTATTAGAATTGTTGTTGTGTGTGCTAGCTTTGTTTGTATTAGCATTAGCCTTTGCTTCTGTCTCATGTTGTGTTAGTCATTGTTCTTAGTTTAGGTCTGTGTGGTCTGTTTATCACTTGCGTTACGTTTGCCTCCTTTGAACTTCCGAGCCAAGAAGCCCAGTGTGTGTATTTTAAATTTCAATTTTAAAACGATTTTATTGACTAAACACTAAACAACGATTAGTAAAAAATAACCAATTGAAAACTAGAAATATTGCCAAAAACAAGTATTAAAAACATCCAGGTGGTTTTATTTTTTAATTAAAACACTTATTAGGGAAGTTGCGACTGATGCAGAGAGGGCTTTTGCAAAGAAACCAACCAACCATACAAGGGTCAATTCATTCATTCATTCATTCATTCATTCATTCATTCAATTTCTTATCCGATTAATTCTGTTCAGGGGCACAGGAGAGCCCGTGCTTAGCCGGCAGCATAGGGTGCAAGGCAGGAACAACCCTAGACAGGGCGCCGATCCATCGTAGAGCACATACACTCACACACTAATGGCACTTTAGAAACACAAATTAACCTAACACACATGTCTTTGGACTGTGGGAGGAAACCGGAGTAACCGGAGTAAACCATCTGGACACAGGGAGGACACTCCACCTGGGGACTGAACTCAGGACCTTCTTGCTGTGAAGCGACAGTGCTACCCACCGAGTCACCGTGCCACCTGGGTCAGTTCAGGCCAACTTTAAAAGTTTTTTATTAATTAATTAATTTATTGAATGAATGAACTGCCTAACTAGCAGCAGAAACCACAGCAGGTCGGAACAAACTCTAGACAGGGTGCCAGTCTATCATCACACACACACACACACACACACACACACACACAAAACACTACCACTGTGCTATCATGCCACCAAATAATATGATAGAGATTCTGATTCCTCTTGTGGTATGATACTTTTCAATCATGTGTAATGTCCTTTTGATCAACGTCCATTTGATTTAATGGCCAAGCTCTTTAAAATTCTAAAAAACTAGAATAGGATGTGCAATTTACTCGGGTTTGTGTCGAAGTCTTGTCGCTGTATTTTGTATCAAGCTTTAAATGGTGTTTGTAAGCATGTGCCTGTCCTATCGTAAGTAGTACTCCTTTGTCTGTTCTCCCACTACCTGTATATTCTCTCTCATCTATAACTATATATACTGGTTCACATTCATTCGTTGACTCTCTGTTTCATCTGGCTGATCTTCTGTGCTGTTTGTAATACTGTCTATGAATGCATTTTTGTCTTCTGTCAAACAAAAGTGTCAGTCATTTCAATCACTCATCAATCACTCATGTTTTCAGCTGTATTTCTGATGCATTGACATATCGCACATATTTTTCTTGTGAAAATACATTTTATATTTACATTACAGTGTCAAAATATGGTAATATCTTTTAAGTGTCCATTTCGGTCAAGGTCCTGTTTCACAGAACGTAATGCGGACAATAAAAGGTGCATATCTATACTAAAAAAATCACTTTTTGGTCATAGTTGAGGCAGTTTATAGTTGAGCCAGTCTGATCTCAGAATCAAATTGCATATGAAATATTATTACACATAATATAAGAACAAAGTACAACACTCGTAAATGTCAGTAGCAAAAGATTATACACATTATCGTATAAAATCATATTTTTTTATATATATTTTTAAATAATTTATGATGTTTTTTTTAGTACATACTTTACTATTACTATATACAATGAATATTAACAACATTTTCATGCCATTTTAGAAAAATGACCAGCTGAGCTAACGAGCCTTTGTGTGTGAGCCCAATGAGTCATGTCTCACAAAAGACCTGAAACAATTACATAGGAAGCTACTTATTACACACCAGGAGCTGGTCACTGCAACCCAGAGTGCTCTTGCTCTTACTTTGTCTGTTTCACTTTCACTCTTTCTTACTGTCTTACACACATACACACACTCTCTCTCACACACATTCCCTCTGTTACTTGCTCAGTTTCTGTCTCACACAGTTAAAAGTAGAACAGCTGTAGCGAACTAGTATGATGCAACAATATTTTCCCATTACACATTACTCTTTTTTTCACTTAAAGCCTACAAACAAGTTCTTGAAAATATATTATTGACAGGGAAAAGGCAACTAAAGTTTTTGAACACCGCATGTCTCTGCAGTCAGCCTAACTGGCAGAGAGACACTTATACACTTTTGAAAAAAAAGGATGAAAATTGTTCTCAGACATTATTACTTTGATGGCACAATGGTGTATTGGTTAGTGTTGTCACCTCACAGCTCCAGAGATGCCAGATCCTATTTCTGACTCGAACTCTGGACTCTGCAGTTTCCATGTTCTCCCCATGTCCACTTGGGTTTTCTCTGGGTACTCCAGCTTTCTCCCACATTCCAAAAACATGCTTTAGGGTAGCTGGTGTCTGTAAGCATCCCAGTGTGAGTAAGTTTCTGTGTGTGTGTGTGTGTGTGTGTGTGTGTGTGTGTGTGTGTGTGTGTGTGTGTGTGTGTGTGTTTGTGTTTTGAGTCATTTCCTTACGTCCACCCGGTACTCCCCGCAAACCCGAAATGGATTAAGAGGGAATGAAAATGAATTAAATAATTTACAGTGGTGTTGAATATTTTTGAACCATTTAGAATTTCAGCATAAATATCACATCATCAAATTTACATAAAATTTAAATCAAAGTCATAAATGTAGATAAAGACAACTCTTAAACAAATTAAGCAATTAAACAAATGAGACAAAATATTAAATATTTTGGTACTTGGTCATTTATTTAACAGGAAAAATTATCCAAGATTACATCTGTGAGAAGGGCGGCATGGTTGCACAGCAATTAGTGTGGTTGGTTCACAGTCTCAGCATCCCCATTCAACCCTGACCTTGGACTCCACCTGTGTGGAGTCTGCATGTCTGCACTCTGTGTCTGTGTCTTTCCCACTACCCAGACCAGGATTAAGCAGATAAGAAAATGAATGAATGAATGAATGAATGAATGAATGATTGAATGAACCTGTGAGAGTGGCATAGGCATTTGCTATCAGTATCTGGTGTGACCCGCTTATGCAGAAGTAACTTCAATTAATGTTTCCAGTAACTGTTGATCAGTCCTACACTCAGCTGAGAGGAACCTTACCTCATTTCCCTGTAGAGAACAGCTTCAACTCTGTGGGCTTCCTCACATGAACTGCTTCCACATCCATTTCTATAGGATTAAGTTCAGGACATTGACTTGACCACTTCAAAACATAATTTTTCTTTTAACTTTTTGTGGTAGTGTGCTTAGGGTCATTGTCTTGCTGCATGACCCACTTTTTCTTGAGATTCAGTTCACGGACAGATGTCCTGATCTTTTCTTTTAGAATTTGCTCGTATCATTCAGGATTATTTGTTACATAAATAATGACAAGCCATCCTGGCCCAGATGCTCACAACAGGCACAAACCATGATACTACCACCACCATGTTTCACAGATGGGATACAGTTTTTATGTTGGAATACACTGTCTTTTTTCTCCATTTGTAACAGATCTCATTTAAACCAAAAAGTTCAATTTAGGTGACATGTATCAACAAAATGTTTTTCCCGTAGCCTTCTGGCTTGTCCCCATGCCATGTAATGGGCAGCAATGTTCTTTTTGCAGCCCTGCCTTGTGCACCATTGTTTTTCTGTATTCTACTTATGGTGGATTCATGAACATTAAAATTAACCAAAGTGAGAGAGGTCTTTAGTTGCCTGGAATTTACCCTGTATTCCTTAGTGACCTTGCAGACTTTAAAATGGCCTGCTCTTGGAGTGATCTTTGTCAGTCAACCCCTCCTGTGGAGGTTAACAATGGTCTAGAATGTCCTCCATTTCTACACAATCTGTCTGACTGTGGATTGGTCCAAACTCCACGGACTTGCGAAATGGTTTTGTAACCTTTTCCAGTCTGATGAGTGTCAACAATTCTTTGTCTGAGGTCTTCAAAAATCATGATACACTTCCATGAACGTGTTTTGATGATCAGACTTTGGTAGATCTCTGTGCTTTAAATACAACGGCGTGCCTACGCATATCTGACTGAAAACATCTGACTTTAATTTGACCTAGAGGTTCACGTACTGTTGTTACTCACATATATGGAGTTAGATCAATTCCTCAATAGTTAAAAGACCATATATAATATTTTTTAATCTTGTTTGTTTTATTGATTTCTCTTTGTCTTCTTGTAGAACTTGTGTGTAAATGATGTCTTAGGTCAAGCGTAAGCAGAAATATAGGAAAATCGAATGGGTTCACAGACTTTCAAGCATCACTGCATTACATCACAATTTTATGAACCATATATACAGAATATATTGTATATAGCATGTGACTGGACAAAAGAAAGAACAGCGGAAAGAAAAGACAGAAAGAGAAAGCGAAAGAAGAGGAATAGCTGCAGGAGACAAAAATTTACAGAGATAAGCTGCAAAGCAAGAGTAACCAGTGTCTTGAAAACGAGGCATAAAGTACCCTCCCATTACAATGTCATTTAATCTCAGAACAGTCTTTAAGTAATAACTCCCAGTGGGGAGTATCATTATCACCCCAAACCCCTCTGCCCTTCATCCTCCCCACTGTCCTCAAGGCAGGTGCTCCCGCTGTCATCGTCTGTCCACGTGGACTCCACTCTGCAACAAATCCTCTGCTGGTCTGCACGCGTCACTTCTTTCACCTTCCATCCCAACCATCCTCCTTTTCTGAGAACTTGCAAAAATGGACACCACAAAATCAATAACCAATCCATAAACATCAACTTTTATTGTTGCTTCTTTCAAACTGGCTCCCTCGTTCAGACGTAAAAGCCCAAACACAATCAGACGCAGTTTAAAGTTTATCCAAAATACAGAGGCCCAGCGGGGCCCTAACACAACTACAATTCAAAAATCCATTTACTGACCCCTGCTGAGAAGTTGTTTACCTCATGAGGTGGGTCAACTAGATATGAGGAATTTACAGTTGTCATTCTGGCTGTTGATAGACAACACAATTTTGCTTATTCTAGTTTTATTTCTATACTCAAATTGCATGAAACTGCAGAGACGAAAATGTAGTTACACATTTCAAGCTTATTAACAGGAGCTATTATGGCCATTTGTTTACTGAATCCGTCTTCAGGTAAATGGACACAAGTATTTGAACTTAATGCTTGGTTTTGCAGCGACAGTGTTTTGTGCAATGTCTATCACTAATAACCTAAATGCTTGCTCTTGCACAGTACTTAATTAATTCATTTGTTATGAGTCCTACCGAATAATGTATTTTGGCCATTCAAAATATCCTTCAATTTATCTTCAATATGCTTTTCAGTGTATTTAGTTTAAGTAATTTTCCCGATGCCCCAAAAGAAACAAACACTACGCGTGTTGCAGGTCTAAGAAAGACACATAATAATTATCATTCAAATGTGTTCTGGTGCTAGATATGTTTCATTTCCTTTTGTAAGCAAAATGCTTAGACTTCAGTAAACTTTCAGACAAAGTGTTTGGTTGAGGCCGCAGTTCATCGCACATATTCAGGACTGGGACAGCTCCTAAACGAGCCATAAAGTGCCAGGCCAGTGCGGTTTATTATTATTGTTACTTTGATCGTATATGATAGGAATTGTTAAGAAATTAAAACTTCGAAATACTTCGCATTTACGTTACGACGACGTGGGGAGAAAAAAGAGGGCTGCATCTGTGCTGAGTTTGTGAAAATGCTCGTACAAATCGAGAGCAGTGTTCTTCATCCTCTCGCCTTTTCCCTCAATTAGCATAGCGGGTCGCGCGCCTGATGACGAGCCTGGGAGCTTTTGTCCCCTCATCACCCAAGGACGACAGGGGTGACACTACCCAGGTGAGGCCTAAGCAACAATAGATCAACGCCTTTTTGTAAATGAAAGCATAGGGGCAGAAAAAACACACAGAACCCGCGATCTCACAACTTCTAGAGAAAAAAACAATCATCAAAACATTAAGGATGCAGTCGAACAGTTCTGTTTTTTGAGAATAACTTGTGACCCACTGTAGGATTTTAACTTATGACCAATAATTGATTGGAAAAATTAAACGCAGTCAAAACGGTGTTTATTGCAGTCAACAACGCAGTCCAGGAGCTTGCAAACGTCTCAGCCACATTTATACATGTTGTTTTTTTGTTCTTATATTAACGGACATTTAAATCATAGAAGGTGCACGGTTTAAACATAATATTTTAACAACGGAAATACAGCACCCCCCCCCCCCCCTCTTCGCAAATGGTAAGAAAGTGGGTTTCTCATTGTATGCTTAGCACTCCTTGGATCGCCCCTGTGGCCATACATAACATATTGTGCAGGATTAGACCCCAAAATTCAAAACATGGAGTTGCATAATACTCTTTTCCACTGATCTTCATTCTAGTCATTCTCCCTGTTCCTTCCGAAAAGTTTTTTTTCCATCCTACTGCTGTCCTTCCAAAAAGACCATTCAAACCAAGTTTCTTCGGGACTGTAAAAGGGTCAACTTGGCATCCTGATGAAGCTGCAAAGATGCTGCTATTGCTCAAGTGAAAGGGGGATGCGCACTGGGGGGTAGGGTCATACTAAATTCTTGCCACCGTACCCATATAAGCTGTTTTTTTTCATGATTTCCGATTTTTTTTAAATACTACGCACACATTTCCTGTATTTTATGGTTGCCATTCTAACAAAGACTGATAAATAATTAGGTCATTATACCATTGCTAAAACAATGGTATTTCTAATCTAATGGTGGCCAAGACTTTTGTACAGTTACTGTGTAGTCAGCCTCTTTTATGAGATAGCAGAGCTTTAATGGTCTTCAGCAGACAAGAGTTTTTTTTATGGTCATTAAATTGTGTAGGAATTGTAGCTTATATGCGATATGGTATAATTTAACACTGCTAATCAACAAAAATAGAAATCGTCTTTCTGTGTGGTACCAGAAAATTACGAGTCGGTAAGTTGTGAATGGGAAGATTCAGGCGGCAGTAAAAGGAGGGAAGCGGGCAGATGCGGCTGATTATCACTGCCGCCTGTAGCGTTGCTGTAATGAGAGAGCAGACCGACTGTTCGCGTGCTGATTAGCGGCCCTTAGGGAGCTTCTGTTTTTCTTGAGTAATTGATAGTTAGACTCAGCTTTAATTAAATACGCTGCTGGTCCACTGATGTCATATTTGCGAAGCAAAGAGAATGAGGAAGAATGAAATGGGCTCAATGAGCCTGCGCCTTTCTGATTCCCTGTTAACCTTCAACCCACAACGTACATAGCTACTGAATCAATATTCAATATTTACATACGCCACCAAACGTTTACCACCAAAATGTTGTAGGCCTTATACCACGTGATACAAGACATTCTGTAAGTCTAAACGAAAAAGATAATCAGTGGGCATTCACAAATGCGAGGGCATGTGAAGAGTCAGGGGTGGTGTTTTCCTTCAGCTTACACACTCTTTTCCCACCACATTCCCGGGACACTGAGCTTTTTGTGTGGTCCCCTCATTTTGTCCCGCTCTGTGCCCCCTGTCTAACACACACCTGTGTGACAGGCCCGTTCCCTTCACGAACTCGCTGGGGCTTGTAATCAGCTTTGTAAAGCTATTGAGGGCACGTCTCATTGCAAACTTCCCAACCTAACAGCGAGCTCGGCCACTGAATGGCAACGCAGCGTGGGGCATCTCTCCAAGCCCCGAGGCTGCCAAATTCCAGCAGAGCTTCTCATACTCACCCCTACACAGACACAAAGAGAGTGAGACAAGAGGAAGACGAGGAGGAGGATGAAGAAGAAGTGCTTTACGAATGAACAACAAAAATAAAGTTATGTGTAGGCCTACTGATTGTTGTGGTAGCAATTCGCGGTATTCGTTGGCGAGTCTTCATCTACAATAAAATTGTGCCTTACTTGTAACAGTTGAGGATTTGCTAAAGTTGTCCTCATAAAGTATACTGGAACAATGTACTACAAAGGCTACAATCTCTGCCACTGACTTTAACACAAGACCTAAACTTTAACGACTGCAAGTTAACTGGAGAACTAAACTAATATAAAGAACATGATACTTTTCAACAGGCAGTGAAAACATTACCCAATTTACTTATCAGTTTCATTTATGTTTATGTCCCTTGAAAATAGGCAAATTGACAAAGTAAAATGGGTATGGTGGTGTGTTAAAGTAAACACTATATTAACCCCCTGACACCTCGTGTTCCATATGAGGACATGAGGTTTTGGGTTTGCTAAACCTCCTACTTCATTCTGCTTAACTCAGTCCTCATTTGTAGACATTCTTGAGCATTTCACAAAAATAAAAATACCTTCTGTTCAAAGACGGTGCTCAGTTTTTAGATATAAAAGAACCAGAGCTCCGAGGAGGGTAATGAGGTCTCAAGCGGTTAAAATGTATTTGGAGATTGTACACTCCTGGGCAAGCAATTACATGTATGCCATTTAGCAGATGGCCTTATTCAAAGCGACTTACAACTGATACAGTCATAAACCAAACTCTGGCAGCTTGGTAGAGGTGGGATTTGGTCCAGAGTTCAGAGCAGCCTTCTGGTCCAGAGTTCAGTACCTTAACCACTAGGCTACTACAGTCCAAACAATGGGGACATACCTAAAATTGCAAAATCAATGTCCTTACATTCAGTGGTAATGGTTGATGAGTTGATGAGTAGTTGAATTTTTTTTCTCAGTTTTTGTGTAATGTTTCACCAAGTATTCTCTGTGGGGTTCAAATCTGGGCACTGACCAGATGGGCTGTGGCAGATTTCCAACTAACTACTGATCTTTTCAGAAAACAAAACCAAGACACAAGATATTTTGAAAGACTTTGAGTTTTATATCAAACGTCATAATTATTTTTCTCTGTTTTCAACTTTCTTGTCCAAAAAGTTCACTGCAGCAACGGGTAGTGATGAGCAAATTGTTGCACAGGTATCAGGGGTGAATTTTCTTAGTGCTTGTTAATTTTCTTATCAATTACATGTTTTTAGGAACATTAAAACCTTAATGTCTTGCAGTTTTAGGTTTGCCCTTTGTGCCAGGACTGTAGGTTGTATGTGTGTTTGTTGTTTGTGCTATACGAGAGCTTATCAGATGAATATGATTTGGTTTTTAATCTGATCTACACTCAAGTTCAACTGAACTCTTTGCGAGCCATGTTCACTCAGAGAATCTCGGAAGGTATGCAAGTGCACTGGTTGTTTTCTTCAATAACGGCTGTTTCAAAGGGCTCTTAGAAATAAATGTTCTTCAGGACTTTTACAGTGATAGTTTCCTTTTGGAAGAGCCCTGTGCAATCTTTATTATTCCGTTTGAAGTGCACCTACTGTATGGGATCCCCTCTAATTTAACTGTATAGTGTAACTGAAAACTCTGAAGTTAAACAGGTGACTTGAACCAGGGTCAAAATTTCCAAGCACGAGACCGCATCCACATACTGGCTTATCCCTTAAAAATAACACAGAAAAGGAAGGAAAGAGTTGGAAATGATGTTTAAAGTAAGTTGAGGGGGTTTAGGGGCGCACTGAACACCAAACCACATTTTGTGCCGCTCAAAAGCGCTGGAGAGTCTCAGGCTGCAAAAATTGCGGCACAGCAGCATCTCCACTCTCGGAAGGGCGCAGGATTAAGAGGCCGCAAGATTGTTAAACATGTCAACGTGTAATTGCACGATAAGGCCCTCGCGAGGAATTTATTGGCCCAGTTGCTATTTCTATTCCCCCCTAATCTCGTTCAGCACATTCGTTCCGTGCAATCTGTCTCCGTAATCTTCTGCGACAGAGCAGCAACCAATAGCGGCATACAAGCTTTTGGGGGGTGTGAAGGGAAAGAAATATGCAGAGGCGTGATAAAGTGATGCTAATTATCCCCATTTAGGACAGCGAGCGCGAGAAATCGGGGAGTGCACGAGCGAGCAGCGAATGGGAGCCAGAAGTAGCCGCGGCTTTTCCAGCGCGAAATATACAGGCGCTTACAAGATAAGGGCATCGCGCCCTGAGACGATTTATTTGTTGGGGTTAACCACAACAACCACCAGCCCACTGCTTTGGTGTACACTTCCAACATAAACCCATCCTATTCCCTCTCTCTCTCTCTCTCTCTCTCTCTCTCTCTCTCTCTCTCTCTCTCTCTCTCTCTCACACACACACACACACATAGCTGTCGTAAATTATTTTTGGGGAGAAATTTACCAGAACGCTTCGCCTTTAATCTGGCACCGTGCCCCGTGCCGCACCCGCCTCTGAGCTTTCAGTGCTAATCCGTGTCGCTTTTCCTGTGCATCTAGAATACAAAGAGCAGCCGAGAGGGCAATTACGCGCCCATCAGCCAAGTAAGCGAAGGCCTAGAAGAATTTTGACTACAGTCATCATGACATATCGGTGCATTTACAATAAATATTCAATTTATTACGTAGAAAAATGTTTGTATTATACCGAGCAACTCAGTCTTTATCATTTATAATGTGGCCATATACAGCTGCACTTTAGTTCATCCTTCTGTTAACTCGTTAGCACACTATTCATAAATACCGATAAATGCAGCCTATCGATACTTTTTCTTGAGGTAAATTGAAGCTGAAATAACAGACAAAATAGCTACCCTGTAAGTAACCTAAATTGCTTGGCAAAAGAAGAAAAGCTTTAGTGAAAGTGTTACAATAGTAGGCTACAATAGGTACTCCAATGATTAATGGATTGTGGTCATACACTTTGGACATTCAGATTTCCCGAAGTTGTGTTCATCCATAGTCTAAAGCATTGCCTTATCTTTTGACAGTGCCATTTGACTCTGGAAAGAGGGAGCGGTGAATTGCCACAGGGTCTTTAGGAGTCTGGGCGTCTGACACTTGTTGCTGAACTTCCTCTGGAGTAACAGGATGGTGATAATAGACTGTGACCTGCTGCTGACCTGGAGGTCAGAGCCTCTGCTAGTTAATCCATCGTCTCTTTACACCCAATCCTATTTCTTTTATTAAGTAGCCTACATATGTTTAAAAATACAAGAATATAGTACAGGACTGAGCTATTGAAAGAACAATTAAACAACAAACTAACTAAAACAAGCAGTTAACAGAATGCATGCACGATACGCGTATGATAAAGATAAAACTCTAGATAACAGAATACTGTTTAAGGCGCTTATTTAGTGCTGTTTCAGATGACAAGTGATCATAAAATGGCACTGGATTTAAACTATTTAAACCCAGAATTCATGTGAAACATATTGAAGTGTTTTCCCCCCTGTCGGTAACTAAAATACAAAAGGATTTATTATTAAAGAAAACTTGGACTGCAGTGGTTTGGGTGTTAGGTAGATGAAGCCACTTATATTAAATGACATGTTTCAGTGACACAAATTACGTTTGCATAGATCCGAAATGTCAAATTGCGCTAGCATCTGATCTCCAAGAGAGAGCTGCATAAGCTGATTTTTAAATAGACTGTATGCGTTATTTTCTTCTAAACAAAACCATGTAGTCAAAGAGAGAAGCATTAAACAGTGATCCATGTTGTGTCCTAATACACTGCCTCCTTAAGTTAAACTCAAATTTAAATTCGGATATAATACTTACTGCTTGTTATATTTAGTCATTTTTTTCTTTTTAAAAAATTCTCCTGTGCTTCTATGAACACAGGCTATCTCTTTGTCTCTCCCAACTCTCTAACATTATATGATTAATATCATTAAAATATTATATTGGTAACAATAATATTAAACCATTATATGACCATTCTATGAAACGTTTTGAGGACTGATCTAATAATACCTATATTTGTAGACTGTAAATCGTACCTTTTAATATTATTTCCAGAGTGGAAAAGTGTCTGAAAAGCTACCTTTACATTAGACCACAATTGAAACGTTACTTAGCCCATATGATGATGTATTGCTAAATTGGTTCATAATTGTATTTAATTCAGTTCTAGCAAACTAGGTAGTTCTATTAAAAGAGGAGCAAGCTGTCACCCATTAATCAAGCAACAAGAAAACTTGTTAGAAGCAGCGGATTAATTACACAAAGTCAAGAGCAAAATAAGAAAACTAACACATTTTAGAATCATAGTAACATTCTTCCAAATTTTATTTAGACAATGGATCAGCGCAAGGTAAGGATGTGAACTGGCAGAAATGCATTTCATAAATTATATACAGCAGCAGTTACTTGCCAGTATTCTGAAATATTAAAACTTATTCACAATTTACAGGAAATGTTACAGCATAATTAATATACATAGATTCACGTGTACAAACGTTTTGAATGTAATATGCAGGAAACTCTGTATAAACGCCCAGAAAGTTTTTTTTCCAAGTTATGTTGGATGTCATCTTATTAACTTAAAAAAATAAGTTTGCACAAATAAATACGTAAAAGGCAACACTTCATTCAGTAGTTACATTTGCGGGATTTTTGGCATAGCCAGGAAGAATGTCAAATTCCAATTGGTGAACAACAAAATAATAATAAAAAAACATGTTTAATTACGTTCTCGGTTTCATCTGAACGGTAATAGAAATGATAGCTATTTTACCATAAATTACAATGACATCGTAAAACATTCTGTACAAAAACGTAGTTAAATGGCCATCAAAAGAGGTCAATATTTGGTGGTGTGTCTGAGTCCCCCCTCCCGCTTTACTGGACAATTTCAAATGTGCGTGAGCGGGACAGTCCCGTTTACTCCGGACGTCGTGCTCTGATAATGCTGCGGTAAAGCGTGCAGTCTGCTCTGAACGGACGGCTCCCCGGACTCTCCAGCAGGTAAATACATGCTAATCATTTCTCTCAAGTCACCCTGGCACGGGCCTCTGGAGTGCGTGCTAACCGGAGGACTTACGTTCGGCTCAGACTTGACGAGGGAGCTGAGCGTGCCGATGGCGGCCGACGATGCTACACCGGCGTTTTGATGCTGCGAGTAGGAAATCCCTCCGTATCCGGATGGCGACGCGCTCATGTAGCCCTGCGAGCTGGAGATGGGACTGTACTGCAGCGCGCTCATGTCGTAACGGTGCATGGGCTGCGGGTTGTGCGGGTGATGATGATGGGCATGAGGGTGGTGGTGGTGGTGATGTGCCCCACTGCCTGGGTGCTGACCATAGGCGAGCTGAGCCTCCTGCATCATAGCAGCTGCAGCGGCGGCAGCGACCTGTCCTGTGTAAGCACCATTCGCCCAACCGTTCATGTGGGAATAACCGGCGCTGGCCGAACCTCCGTGACCCCCGGGGCTCTCCAACCTTTGGCCTACCCCGGCAGCGCTCATGCCCACCCCAAAACCCACTCCCGCTCCAGTGGCCGCTCCGCTGAGCAAACCGCCGGCCAGAGAGTACTTGTCCTTCTTAAGCAACGTCTTGGTTTTGCGCCTTGGTCTGTATTTGTAGTCCGGATGCTCTTTCATGTGCATTGCCCGCAGCCTCTTGGCCTCGTCAATAAAGGGCCGCTTTTCAGCTTCTGACATCACCTTCCACTCGGCGCCGAGCCTCTTGCTGATCTCAGAGTTGTGCATTTTCGGATTCTCCTGAGCCATTTTCCTGCGCTGACCTCGGGACCACACCATAAACGCGTTCATGGGGCGCTTGACGCGTTCTTGGTTGGCTTTGCTCCCCGCGTTCGGACCTGTCTGCCCTGGATTTGTATTGGTTTGGGGTCCCGGGGAGTGTAAGTCCGTCTCCATCATCATGCTATACATTCACGTGGTTTTAAAGACTTCTCAACCTACACCAAAAAAAGCATCAACTTTCGGCGCCGGGGTCCGCTGGAGCAGGTGCAACACAAGCCAGGAGAGCTCCGGAATGAAAGGGGATTTAATCCACACAGTGGTTGTGAGTTTGCAATTCTTTCTTTCCTCCTCCCGTGTTGTCTTGATGCCGACAGCAGGTTCACATCTACGTTAATTGAAAGCGCATTGGAGCTACTTTCCCTAGTGGAGCTGAGGAGTTAGTTAAAGCGGCGGCCATATGACGGGGTTTTGACAGCGATTAAAACGAGCAAGCAACCAATGGCGTTCCAGCGCTTGAGCGATTTGCATGGAGATCGGTGCGGTGACGTAGCCAGCGGGGACAGAACTGGAAGGCGGGGTACAGCAGGGGTCAACACCGCCCCTCTAACGGAAACTAGAGAGTGGGAGAGCCTTCCAAATTAGGGCTACTCCATCATTTAAAAGTAAACGAAGCCTTTAAAATAGCTTTCCTTCTCTTATAAGTTTTAGAAAATGTTATTTAGTTGGAAATAATCGCAGTGTCTTCTTAATAAATACCCTGTTAGAACACTTCGTTACTGATGCTTAGAATTTTTGACTGCATATAATAACGCATGTAATATGTATCCGATAAAAAGGTATTTGGCACACTACTAATGTCTTCTCCTAGTCATACAAGTTTTAGACAGACCAAATGTAAATTGTTGACTCATTGTTTTGTAAATGAGTTGTTCCCCTCCTTCCAATAAAGCAGAATATAAGCTTGAGCAGAAGTACACCGGGCTTACCTGCATTTGACAAGCATCTCGCTGTCGGCCTATCTGCACTTAACCTATAGGGACACTGCAACCACCTCGATTTACACGATCTATACATGCGACAAATAGCTTGTACCTAGAAGTCTGCAAGAAGTCTTAGTGCCGTCTACTGGCAGTTCAATACCCGCGATTGTGTGTAGCAAAAACAACAATCATAATAACCTCGGATAAGCTGTTTTTTATAATTAAAGGTTGCATTTTCGTTATCATCGCTCATAACACAGGTCACACCAGATTAAAAGCAAGTAGGCTACATGTTACAATCCACTGGCAAGGAAAAGTCTCACACTGTGCACAAGGCAGCGCATGTATAATTCGAATTTCACAGCTGACCTGCCCTGAAAACACCAATCAGCCCTTAATTGAAGGCAAAACAAAAATATTCCTGCCCCGCTGCGCAGCTGACGACGCCAAGCTGTACGGCTTTTAATTAGGTTAATACCGATGTGCAGGAGAAAAAGTCATTGTAGGTGAATCGCACACTAAAATTGTGTAATTGGGCTTAAACATATGACAGTGGAAAATATCATATCTGCCAAGGGCTCTATACGAGGCGAGATGATACAAATTGTAGGTGTGAAAAGAACGACGAGCAGAAATAATATCAATTGTTCTCTCTCAGTTTCTCTCCCAAATATGAAATGACACCTGTGGAAATTGATACCGAGTTACAGTGTTGCACCTAAATATTTTATGCCGTGATATTCTAGATATTGCTCACAATAATAACAGAACGGGCACGCATCTTGAGGTTTTCATTCATTTTATTTGAGCTGTGAGCTCAGATACAGGAAAATTTCACAGCCAAACAACAGTATTTCAGTCAATGTCGTATTCAACAAGGACTCCATGCTTTCACATCAGAAATATGTAAGTCATACATCTAAATATATAATAGACCTAAATATCCATAATATATAGTAAACATATCTATATATCAGTTATTATTATTATCATTATTATTATTATTATTATTATTATTATTATTATTATTATTATTATCGTTGATGTTGTTGTTGGTGTTGTTGTTAGGCTATATTGTATTATCACTAACAACAACAACAGCAGTATTAGTAATAATAATAATAATAATAATAATAATAATAATAATAACGCATGTGTAAACCACAAAAACTAAAATAACTTTGCGCCTAGGTAACACCAGATGTAATATAATTATTAAATTATAATTTGTTTCCTTAAAATAATTTTCGAGATCCGCTCAGCAGAGGATTAGCGAGATTAGAGGTTTCCGTTTAGCTAGGATTAAAACTCTATTGAAGCACACAGTTACCCTCGTGGGACACATTTACTTTGTCCGTGTTCCACGCTGCGCGCTCTAGAAGAGTGCAAGTTGCGCGCACGGGGGACGAGGAACACCATCGGTACGAGTGCAGGGGTCACGGTAGTTCCCTTAAACAAAGAGCACTGACCCTTATAATTGTTCAAGGGTTTTTATTTGGTGGATTAAGATGGATGCACTCTATTTTCTTTGAAACACAAAAGGTTCCGTAACTGTCCACACGAACAAACTGTGCACAAAAAGCACATTAGTTATACAATGATAGAGTAATAGCAGCTCCTTATGAAATAATGTGTAGATTGACAAATAAAAACACAGATCTTGTTTTACACTAGACACTAATTATTTCCTCCCGAACAGCGTACCCTCTCCCTCCCGGTGTTAACCCTCTCCTAAAAGTGGAGAGTCTCTTGAACTTGGGAGCAGGCAGTTTAGCATCGTCATCTGACAGGTGTTCGCCTTCCAAAACATAATTACACTGCAGAAAGTGGTAAAAAAAAAGAGGAATGAAAAGAGGCGCGAAAAGGGTCTTGTTAAATAGACCGCTTTTTCAATATACATACACCAAAATACAGCCAAGGATATTTATGAAAATAAACTGTTACATATATGTTCTGTGTTAAATATGTATTAAAATATTTTCTACGTAAACTGAATAAAACAAGTGAATTAAATAGCCTATTTAAATAGCTATTATTGGGGGAAAAAAGAAATAAATTCCAGTTTGATTTGTGACCATGGAGCTGACATTTATACTTAACTTAGCAGGCTAGTTGTATGAGTGAAAAGTACCTAGTAATACTGTTGGAATAGAACTTGTCAGTGTCATCCGGTCATCTGTCGGTTACTGACTCTTTGTTGGTGAGTAAAGTTTGTTCTTCGATTTGCTTATTTCTGTGTTATAAGGCTTAGGATATCCACTAAAATATTAAACAGCTTTAAATTCTAATCTCTAATCTTGACACACATCTACGGTTAATTGCAATGAATATTTAAACGATTCTTAAACTTTCTCTAAATATCCAAATTTTAGAATAAAATGTTATTTTTGCTCGTTTTGTGCTATAAGTCTCTGTTAAATCTGTCGGCGACTGCACGTCTCTGTGGATTAAAAGACATTTTTCTCTCGCACGGAACCCCAGAGAAGCCAGTCTCTGATTGAAAGATGTTGTAAATTCACATCGCATATATTCATTCTGTAAAACTGGTACAAAGACGCTAATAAAGACGTCAGGACTATGAAGGAGTAGGCTATACTTCTTCGCCTGAATGTAACGTGTGAACTTCGGGACCGATGCGCGTTTCGGTTACCGATAGGGCAGGTGTAACGCGCTGGAGTTACTATAACAGGGCTTTTGATAAAAGCATTTGTTTTATCGGATTATGTGATCAAACTGTATCTAAATAACATACGTCCTTATTGTGATTCTTACTCAACAATCATAGCATTTGATTAAAAGTAAAAAAAAAAAGAAATAGTCGAAATCAATGCATTTCATTTTAAGCAAACTTACGCGAGCTCCACGGTCCCCCGTTTGGCACTGCTGGAAAATTGGCGTTGGCCGTTTCTATCGTTCCATCCCTCCCAAAAATAATCTACAATGTTTAGTGCGTCAAAGCTGCCCGAGCCCGGCTCCCCATCCATCCCACTACCCACTACACACTGAGCGCAGAGGCAAGAACATGAAATTTATTATAGACTCGAAAGACAATTTCAAATCATTGTTTCTCCCGGCAAAAGGACTCCTTCTTACATAATGAAGCGCCTTTTGTGTGGCACGAAACAATGGCAAACAAGTATTCGAATAAATAGCCACTTTTTTGTTCCCTCTCGAGGATGAATGGATTCGAGCAGTTGGGTTTGAAAGCCGCTGCGGCGCGCGCAGGAGACGCCGGTGGGCGGAGCTTCTCTGCTCCATGGAAACAGACCAAGAGAGCGGCGGCAGTGGAGAGCTGGGAGTCCGTTGCCTTCCTCACATCGAAAGTCTCCCAACTACTGTGAGACTCCAAAGATCACTGCCCACATTCACTAAAATAATCCCTACACAGGCATTCTTTTTTACCTGGCTCCCCAAAACGGCACCGTTGCTTCTAAACTCAAGCAATGAATGATCAGTGTGTCATTGTGTCCTCAATAACAACAACAAGAAACCCTCAGTAATCATATAGCTAGGCTAAACAAATGATTTCTTACTTTAAACTCACTCCAAACACTTCAGTTACAGATTCCCATATACAGGGTATTCAGTGTTCAATACATGACAAAGACAAGGGCATATAAGGCCTACAGCATAACAACTAACTATTGCAGTTAATTTAAGCTCCAGAACAAACACTCAAAATCAATGATAATACACAGGAAAACATTATTGTGATATCTGAAACGTATAGTATCAAATGTAAAAATACGTTTATAAAAATTTATAACAATTCCCACTAGCCACGCTTGTCCTCATTTATTTTCCATCTAGACTTCGTTTGTGGTTGAGTTTGGTATGCACAAGCAGTCAGTCTGACACAGTCTCTGTTTTTCAAGACCTTAACATTATAAATACTTCATAAACAATTACATACAGCCAGCACTGATTGTTAGCAATGATTGAAATCCGATTTATGGATTTGATTATGCTTTCCTGCTTTCTGAATTAGGCAACAGTTAGGCACCAACTGTCATGGAATGACTCACTATGAGCTCTAAAAAACTGCCAGAACACAGTCATGGAATGATAGTGAGCAAGAAAGGAAGAGCTATCTTTAGTAATAGTGTAAGTGCTTTGAAAATGTTAAATCTGGTTGCTTGCAACTAAAAAACATGATACCATAGCCTGAAATAAGGATCAGTAGAAAGACTAGTACCATCAAGTAACTAGTCTTTCTACATCAATAAAGGTTGCTATAAGTAAGGTCCAGATCTAAGTCAGAATGTCTTTTTTCTACTGCCAGAGGTATACAAGGATTCTGAAAAAAAAATCGTTAATGAGACGGGGAGCCTAGTGCCAAGACTTGCCAGAGGTTTTCAAGGCTTTTTACCCTCCTCCATAAAGTTACTACAACATTCCTAAATCATTAACATATAGCCTACCCGCAGAACCATTTAGATCCATGTAGGCTACAAGCTCGGTTGCTAATAAAACAAGAACATAAATATTTTGTTAGCATGTTGGACATAAGCTTGATAATTGTTCTGTAGGAGGGAGACGTCTTGTTACCAACTGTTATGAAGAAGGGAACAAGGGTGTAATGGACAGACTAAAACATTAATAAGATTAGAATCTGTTACAGTGAGAAAAATATTATATATGTTTAAAATGATAGAATGTTTGAAGTCCACCCACTCACAGTCAGACTGTGTACAAATGGAAGACATTCCAGACCACTGTTACCCTTCCCAGGAGTGGCCGAACAACAAAGATCACTCTTAGACTAAGGTGTGCAATAGTCCGTGAAGCCACAAAGCAATCCAGGGTAACTAAAGGCCTCTCTCACATTGGCTACTCTTAACTTTCATGCGTCCACCATCAGGAGAACCATGAACAATGATTATATGCATGGCAGGGGTGCAAAGAGAAATCCACTGCTCTTCAAAAAGAACACTGATGCCTATCTGGAGTCCAAAATAAGGATCGGGACTGTGGTAGCCTAGCGGTTAAGGTACTGGACTATGGACCAGAAGGTCCAGCGCATCTGGCCTTGAGCAAGTCCTTGAGCAAGTCCTTAACCCACAATTGCTTGGATTGTAACGTTCTGGGTAAGAGCTAAATGATGTAATTATGGGACTGTGGTGGCCTAGCGGTTAAGGTACTGGACTCTGGACCAGAACGTCCAGGGTTCAAATCCCACCTCTGCCAAGCTGCCACTGTTGGGTCCCTTAATCCACGATTGCAAGATTGTGCCAATTGTAAGTCGCTCTGGATAAGGGCGTCTGCTAAATGCTGTAAATGTAAAATAGAACTTTTTGGTTTAAATGAGAAGCATTATGTCTG
This sequence comes from Ancistrus triradiatus, assembly GCA_025084515.1. Classification (NCBI taxonomy): domain Eukaryota; kingdom Metazoa; phylum Chordata; class Actinopteri; order Siluriformes; family Loricariidae; genus Ancistrus; species Ancistrus triradiatus. The sequence continues at coordinate 67,929 of JAJAGP010000993.1, forward strand.
GATAAAGGTAAAATACAGTACTGCATTAAAGCATAGAAATCTGTGTTACCTGTGAAACATGGTGGTGGTAGTATCATGGTTTGGGTCTACTTTGCTGGATCTGTGCCATGGCAGCTTGCCATCATTGATGGATCAACGAATTCAGAATAATACTAGCAAATTCTAAATTAAATTGTCAGGATATCTGTCCATGACATGAATCTCAAGAGAAAGTGGGTGATGTAGCAAGACAACAACCCTAAGCACACAAGTCATTCTAACAAAGCATTGTTAAAGAAGAATAAAGTGATTGTGTTTTGAGTGTTTTGGTATAGCTAAGTAAAAGTTCTGATCTCAATCCAATAGAAATGTTGTGGAAAGACCTGAAGTGAGTAGCTCATGTGAGTAAACAAACCAACATCTTAAGTTTGAATATGTTCTCTATGGAGGAATGGGCTAAAATCTCTCCAAGCTGGTGTTCAGGAATAATCAACAGTTACTGAAAATGAGTAGTTGCAGTTATTGCCGCACAAAGCAGTCACACCTAATACGGAAATCGAAGGTCCACATATATCCCATTCACTTATATGTAATATTGGATGTAAACTTTCCTCAATTAATAAAAGTAAAATCAAGATCAAGTAAATAGTTTATACTGTAGTGGTGCATTAGAAAATTGTAAAGCATCCACAAACTTCCAGACACCACTGAACATATTTAACAGTGTTGCATATTTACTACAATAAACAGATCTGCACATTACTTTTAAAGACCTTCATTATATTTTGTTTTCTAAAAAGAAATTGTTGCTATATTAGAAAAATAAGAAAACAAATACGTTTAACTACACAAAAAAGGATTATGTTAGTCATGGAAAGGGTGCATTTACAAAGAAAGAAGCTGAGGGCTAATGGTATAATCAAATAAGCTAGTCATGTTACCTGAAATAAGCCAGCTGTTGGCACTACTTGGAAACCTTGCTTATATTGTCTTCCATGAAAACAGTACTAATTAGCGTAATATTACTAATTACACAACTTGACTGCTGAAGCCTTTCTAACATCACTATTGCTTGTGCAGAAGTAGTGTCCTGTCCTGTTGTATAATTCTCACTAAAATAATGATACTCATAATGGCCTTGGCTGCTACCTGTGATTTTGCGATAACTCCATATGCTGTTCGTGCTGTAGGCCTTCCACAGCACAGCTTGCTACCATATGTCTTTGACAGTCTGACAGAGTGTAAAACCATTATGTAGCAGCTGAGAAAGCCTCAGCGGGAGCCATGTCATTTTCATCTGACGGTGGTGTTTTATAGTATGTTATCCATACATTTGAAGTAAACTGGATTTCACAACTTGATTATGATTATTCACCGTCCCTCACTATTAGTAATGATTGCTATGAATGATTTATACAAGTTCTAGATTATAACAGTTATTAAGGTACAAGGTACCGTATGGCCATAATGTATCCTTTAGAAGTGTACACTTTTGGGGAAGACATTGAAAAAAAATGTAAATATATGTAATAATTTTCTTCCCAACATGAAAAACACACATAAATTAATTCAAAATCAAAGTCAGTTCCTGCTCAAATGAGTGAAACATTGACTTTAACATAGTTACATCTAGATTAAATCTTAACATTGAATATTTTAAACTTATATAGCTAAGTAAATGTCTGTCAGTGTGCTAGCTATGTACATATCACTGTGCTCAGTTACTAAACTGAATTGTATTAAAAGAGTTAATTGACAACTAAATGGAAATGTCATATACCAAGATGTCTGGAAAGTCTAGACATTTTCAAATACATCATCCCAGCAAAAGAAATAAACCTCCCACATGTGAATAATATAGCAATGACCTTCCTTCTAAAACTCAAGACCTATCAAAGTATTTTGCTGATTCATACTAAGAATTCAGTTCTTCAGCTACATTATTACTGTCCACATTTTTTTCCTTTCGTGTTTTTATTCTCGCTGAATCCCAGCTTCGATTCCTGGCCTGGACTTAGTCTGTGTGTCTGCAGAGATGTCCTCCAGGTGCTTCCTCCAACTTCCAAAGCCGTGCACTAGGTAAATTTGTGTCTCTAAAGTTTCCCAGTGTGAGTTATTAAGTGTGTATGTGCATGTGCCCTGTGATGCATTGGCACCCTTTCTAGGGTTGATTCCCCCCTTTCACTCTGTGCTGCTGGTTATTTCCAGGCTCTCTGCGACCCTGAATAGGATTAAGCAGGTATGAATGAAAGAATGGCTGAAAGCCAACATGTCACAGCACAGGCTGTAACAGCAGCTATATATTTGTGGGAGTCCTAACACAAAATAATATTTACCATTAAAATGTAGTGCAAAAACAGCATCAGTGCTGAGAATAAATGTAATCTTGTGTGGTAAATGTACTGTATTTCACTAAGGATTTCCACTATGTGGCAGCCATGTGGCTTGTGACAGGTTCCTGGTTGTAATTTAGTATATAGTCAATAATTCCTTAACATATTAAGTCAACAAACAAAATGAAGAAAGGTTAGATTCTCCACTGAGTCTATTAAAATATTCTTCATGGATGTGTTGCATAATTAATCCTATAAATGTTGATAATCATTTCAAATTGTATCACTTATACAATTATTTTATTTTTACTATATGTCTCTGGCATTTCTTTATATACTGACAGCAAAAAATTTAATTAAATTAGACACGCTGACATACTACTAATGCAACAGTTGGTACAGTCCATCATGGGATCATTATCACCAACAGTGTCTTGTTGAGCCCTGTCATCAGCAGGACTAAGACCCTGATCACTGCACAGTTCATTAATCTCTTACCACGCTGCCAGTTGTTAAACATCCCTCTCTGGGTATGGCTCTACTTCAGTAGGATACTGCTGTGTTAATTTTCTCAATCTATTAGCACTGCTTAGCTAATCAAGTCCCCTATCCCCAACACGGGTGGGAGCTGAGTAGATACGAGCAGGTGCCCAGCCTGTCTCTGCCTGTCTCTTACAACTACAGTCTGTCTCCCAACTTTGCCTCTGTTAGGAAAAGGATGACTCATATGCAAGTATGTCTCCCACTGCTATTGTGCGCAATCTGCAGAATTAAGCACTTGGCAGACATTCAGATACAAACTAATGTTTTCGCCCCTCCCTAATTCATTGCATAACACTTTCCATTGTAAACAAGTATAACATGGGCACATGACATCTTATTTTTTAGATCTGATGTTTTGATATTGTTACTTAAAGGACCAAATGTGTTTTCCCAAACATGGGTAAATACTGTACATATATATGCATTTATATGTATTATGTTTGTATGTATCATATATAAAGAAGTTTCTTGGCTGCTACCCTTCCAGAAAGACCATTCCTCATCAAACTTCTTCAGACTGTAGAAGGGTCAACTTGGCATCCCGATGAAGCTGCCAGATGCTGCTATTTCTCAAGTGTAAGGGGAGATCATACAAAATCCTTGCCACTGTAGCCTATAGAAGCTGCTTTTTTCCAGATTATTTCGGTTTTTCAACACTGCATACAAATCTCCTGTATCTTCTGATTGTATTCTAATAAAGAGGCTGAGAAATAAATATATACGATCACTATACCATTGCTAAAACAACTGTATATAGTGGTGTGAAAAAGTGTTTGCCCCTTCCTGATTTCCTATTTTTTTGTAAGTTTGTCACACTTAAGTGTTTCGGAACATCAAATCAGTTTAAATATTAATCAAAGACAACACAAGTAAACACAACATGCAGTTTTTAAATGAAGGTGTTAATTATTAAGGGAGAAAAAAATCCAAACCTACATGGCCCTGTGTGAAAAAGTGATTGCCCCCTAAACGTACTAACTGGTTGGGCCACCCTTAGCAGCAACAACTGCAACCAAGCATGAGTCCAACTTGCAATGAGTCTTTTACAGCGTTGTGGAGGAATTTTGCCCACTCATCTTTGCAGAATTGCTGTAATTCAGCCACATTGGAGGGTTTTCGAGCATGAACGGCCTTTTTGAGGTCATGCCACAGCATATCAATAGGATTCAGGTCAGGACTTTGAATAGGCCACTCCAAAGTCTTCATTTGGTTTTTCTTCAGCTATTCAGAGCTGGACTTGCTGGTGTGTTTTGGATCATTGTCCTGCTGCAGAACCCAAGTTCGTTTCAGCTTGAGGTCATGAAAGATGGCCAGGCATTCTCCTTCAGGATTTTTTTGTAGACATCAGAATTCATAGTTCCATTAATCACAGCAAGTCTTCCAGTTCCTGAAGCAGAAAAACAGCCCCAGACCATCACACTACCACCACCATATTTTACTGTTGGAATAATGTTCTTTTTCTGAAATGCTGTGCTACTTTTACGCCAGATGTAATGGGACACACACCTTCCAAAGAGTTCAACTTTTTTCTCGTCAGTCCACAGAATGTTTTCCCAAAAAAATAACTTTTTCACACAGGGCCATGTGGGTTGGGGATTTTTTTCTCCTTTAATAATAAATACCTACATTTAGAAACTGCATTTTGTGTTTACTTGTGTTGTCTTTGACTAATATTTAAATTGGTTTGATGTTCCGAAACACTTGTGTGACAAACATGCTAAAAAATACGGGATCAAGAAGGGGACAAACACTTTTACACACCACTGTATATAATGTATTGTTGGCCTAAGACCTTTGCACAGTACAATATGTACTGTACAATGTATATATGTAAAAGTTGCAGTGGATTTATAAGAGGGATTCATGAAGGCTTAGAATGTCTCTACTAAACTGCACAGTTTAGTTACACTGAGCAACTAAGATTTGGCGTACTGAACACTTTTGGGTGTATTTTATGTATTTCGAGCTGCTGGCCATGAAAATAACGTTAACATTTTCCTATCACATACCATTTTCTGCTTTGGTCAGTCCATGCATGCCTGGGCATGTGTAGGTACTATGGACATATTGTTATACGCATGCCTGGGCATGCTTAGTTTGGTGAGATGTTGGCAGGCTATAAAAGCTGCTCACATTTACAGATGCTGTTTGGAATGATATTGGCATATATGTTCATCAGGCAATAGCATAGTGAGTATGCTTAACAATAGAATTAACTGTCTTCTGTTACATTCTGTTACATTGGTGCCTGCACTTACTAAGAAAGCCTATGAACTCTATCTTGGATGTAAAATTGCTGGCCAAGGCAAACTCTTGGCTCCTCACATTGAAGTTAACATGAGAGCTTGGCTCAACTGTACTGAGACTTTAATGCCATTTGCAGTCCACGTCATATGGCAAGAACACACGGATCACATGATGGACTGTTACTTCTCTCTTACTAATGTATCTGGCTGCTCTACTAAAAATAAGAAATCTTTTGAATACTCTAAAATCTGCCTTCAACCATGAGACCAATGCCACCGAGGACAGTTTACCATTACTGACCAACAAAGACATGGCTCAGGCTGCCACAACACATGATCCATATGTGGAAAATGACATTGATCCAGATTTTGAACCAATTATGTCTGGTTATCCTCATATCATAACACAGCCATAATTAAATTACCTTGTTAGAGCTTAGCTTTGTCAAAAGCTAAAGTATAACTTTTTGGTTAAAAACTGAAAGGATGGGGATTGCTGTCATCATCTACTCCCATCTTTTTTCAGAACCATCAAGAACATTTTGTAAACAAACTTGTTTACACAGGTTGACAACTTCTTTTAATGGCTAAAAGCCTGAAATGAAGTTAAGCCTGAAAGCTGTTCTGTTACATAATGGCAATGTCCACATTTCAGTACCCATAGACTATGAAGGGTTCATCAAAGAAACCTACATGGAACTGTTGTTGAAACACATACAGTACAACAATTACGACTGGAACATCCGTTGTGACCTAAAGTATTGGCACTGCTATTAGGAATGTGGTTTGGATATACTATATTTGGGACTGTGGTAGGTGGTTAAGGTACTTGACTCTGGACCAGAAGGTCCAGGGTTCAAATCCCACCTCTGCCAAGCTGCCACTGTTTGGTCCTTGAGCAAGACCCTTAACCCACAATTGCTTGGATTGTAAGACTGTACCAATTGTAAGTCGCTCTGGATAAGGGCGTCTGCTAAATGCTGTAAATGCACATGTAAATGTACTAATGTTTCCATTGTGAATAGAAGAGCTGTGCTGAAAAAATTCCCATTACATTAAAACAAACTAGTCACTCCACAAGCATTTCATTACAGGGTAGAATAGTGTAGTGCATAAACCACTTGTTGAAGATATCTCTGCTTCCTCTTCATAGAATACTTGGATTGCAGAAAAATTATATGAAAGCAACAAACATAGAAGGTGACAGATTTCATTATTGAGATTTCATTGCAATTGGAATCCATCAGTGCTGGCCAGTTGTTGGACACTGACACAAGTGGCACCAGATGTATAGCACTGTAACTTTACTATAAATCGGCTACATTTTAAGCTCAGCTGAACTAACACAATGTGTCAGCACCATTATGTTTCTCCAAATTCTAACATGAAACATAAATCAGAGATCAATATTGTGTTCACTTTGACATTATCTATTATAACCTTAAATTTTTTTCTAAGAAGAAAAACATTTTAAAGATATTGTCCAGTGTTATGTACAACAACGTAATAGTTTAACTTCTAATTGGTAGGCACAATACCACAGAACTAGTAACCATAGTACAACATCAACTAGTAGTCCACATATAATAGAAATAGTCCTTTAGTCTATTTACAGATTCATGTGGCACCACAGTTCTCTTGCAATCTGTTGATTTATGCATCATTAGCATAAATGCAAAACATACTGAAAGGGTGAACACATTTCCATGTCAGTCTTTGTATTCAGATGAAACAGCAGTCACAACACCGCTTTGAAGGCTCCCCATATCTCTGTCCAGAGCTGTCTGCAGCCTCATGTTTTAAAAACACAGAACAGAGAGTGGAAGGGAAGATGGGCCCAAATGAGAAGTGTGGGGTCAAGTCTAAAAGCATAGTGGGAGAGATGGACTCAAAGGGCTTAAAAGCTCAATGGGTTCTCCCTTTTTCAAAAAAGGAGCCTGGTTTCAAACATATAAACTTCAGCAGCCTTGGATGTAATATGCAACTTAACAAATCTCTCAAAAGAGAAATAAATGAATGTTGAGAAAGAGCTGGGTGTAATAAATCAAACTCGCACTTGTGAACCTCCCCCATTTTAAATGCAGGAAAGTGTATAAAGATACGTGATTTGACAATAAGTGGATGGTGTGCCATATGAGACGTGTCACCCAAGATGCACACTTGGTTGTAGAGGGTACACCGGAAAAAAATAGAAAACAAAAATGAAGTTAAATGACAACGGCATAAAATAACAACGCATCACTTCTGTGGTGGAATATAGGTTTCATGTTAAATTAACTTGTGGAATGAGCAAAGCTTCTGAGAGAGAAAACATGCTTATAAATCATTTTTTACTACATGTATGAACACAATATACATAAGAAACCTTAGTTCGCTAGAAACGTATACTTGACGGCATTTCCAAACGAAAATGTGATAGTTTACATGATTTTTAAAAGAGAAAGTCTGCTCTTCTTCCCTCCTCAAATGAGAGGAATTTCTACCAATAATTTCATTAAAAGACACAGTACATTCACTCAGATATAAATCCTCCATTATGCAAGAAAATCTATCCATCATAGCAAGTGCACATATGACCATTAACCAGACATTGATGGGGTGTTTTTCTTATTTTCCTTTTATACCCATCAGTAACCGCAAGATTTTAAGCATTGTTCCACTCCTCAATTAGCAGCAACACCTTTCCTTTGATTGATATATAATGAATGTAATGGTTTTAACAGTCCACAGACAGATCACTTAGAGCAGGTCTGTTAATGGCTGTGGCAGCTCCAGGGCTAGAATAATGTCAGCTTCTCCAAGCCCTGGCTAATTAGAGACTGTGTAGCTCATTACCCAGGTAATAAGCCTAACGCTAATGGGTATCAGACAAGACCCCCAAACACTAGAGAAGGAGAGCGAGAGAAAGAGCAGGGCAGAGAGAGAGAGAGAGAGAGAGAGAGAGATGGTAGACAGACAAGGAAGAAAGACAGGAGTAGAAAAAGAGTAGCACTACACGACAAAGAAATTAACAGAAATTCTAGGCGGAAAAGGCAAGAAAGGAAATAAAAAGTAATAATGTGATGGCTTTAGTGTATTAAAATGCAGTTGTTATGTTACTCAATATAGCACGGTTTTACATTTCTGTAGGTACACAATGGTTGCTATGCACGTGAAGAAGGAAGGGAAGGAGCAGGAAAGGAGGGGGGAGGAAGGGGCAAGCATGAGAGTGAGGGAGCCATGGTCTCCTTGTTAACCACTTTCCCACTTAGACCTCGTTAGGACTAGCGCTCCCAGCTGCACCTATTATTGGGCCTGGATGCAATGCTTGAATTTGCAACATTCACACAGATGCTCCATGCTCTGAGAGAGCACACTACAGTTTTCAGCTGAAGGACACTGAATGAGACATGCCAGATGACACACAGAGACATGCCATATCCCCAAAGAGCATTCACACTATGCTACTCTGCAGAGTTATTCTGTGGTATAATATGAACATTTACATAACTCCCCAAGACAGTTTAAATATGGCAGCGGGAAGAGGGTGTGATCCTTATATCATCTCCTCATGGGGTCACGTCTCATGCGTGCTCTAATAACTTTAATCTTATTATCGGTAAAAAAAGGAACCCCTTTACATGGGAGCTTTTTGGCATCAACCAAATAAGGCTTAAAGGAGATTCATCGGTTCATTTGGATGAAAAATAATTATAGGACACCCCATCTGCTTGAAATCCAGAGACTGGGCTTGGCGAAAAGTACTACATTATGTCCAGTAAATAAATTAATTCAATTGGTTAAATGAATGATCATCAGCTGAAACTCTGGAAATGAGTAAATCATAATGTATTAACCCCAATCATGGACAGTGCTGCATTAATATAGGGCCAGGGAGTAAAGTGGAAAGCAGACCCTGGTATTTCAGTTGAATTTTCTACGAAGCTGTGCAAAAGTCTTAGGCCACCATTAGACTTTAGCAATGGTATAATATACTATATATAATTATTTCTCAGTCACTTTATTATAATATAATCAGAAAACACAAGACATTTGTATGAAGTAATAACAAAAGCGACACCCTATAGCCTACAGTAGCAAGCATTTAGTGTGACCTTCCATTACCCTTCCAATAGCAGCATCTGGCAGCTTCATCAGGATGCCAACTTGACCCCTCCTACAGTCCTAGGAAGCTTTATCAGGAATGGTCTTTTTTGCAAGTGTAGCAGCCAAAATAAAACATTTTTTTCAGAAGGGGAACAGGGTGAAAAGTCTAAGCTAAAGCTCACAAAGATTGGAATGAAGATCAGTGTAAAAGAGTAGTATAGTCTGACGAATCCAAGAAAATATTTTAGATATGATCATTATACCATTGCTAAAACAACAAATCATGGTTTTCCTAAGACTTTTGATGCACAGTACTGTATATCATTGTGGGAACCTTTGTGGGTCTGACATTTTTTACCTTGTGGGGACATTTTGCTGATGTCAATAATATTTTTTTAACAAATCTGCAAGTTTCTACTGGAAAACTAAAACAGCCAAAAGATTTGCTTTAGGTTACTGAGGGTAAGTTTTGTGTTAGGTTACCATTAAATAGCTACAGTAATATTATGTCACTGAAAAGTCTCCACAATGATAGAAAGCCAAACTTTGTGTGTGTATTAGGGGGCATGTTGTAGTACATCCTGAGGATCAGATATACATTTATATCATTTAGCACTGAGGACTGTGGTAGCGTAGCGGGTAAAGTACTGGACTATGGACCAGAAGGTCCAGGGTTCAAATCCCGCCACTGTTGGGTCCTTGAGCAAGGCCCTTAACCCACAATTGCTTGGATTGTAAGAGTTGTAAGTCGCTCTGGATAAGGGCGTCTGCTAAATGCTGTAAATGTAAATGTAATGTAAATGTAGCAGGCACCCTTATCCAGAGCGACTTAAAATGTATACAATCTTATAATCCAAGCAATTTTGAAAATTGTGGGTTAAGGGTCTTATTCAAGGACCCACCAGTGGCAGCCTGGCAGAGGTAGGTTTTGAACCCTGGACCTTCTGGTCCATAGTCTAGTACCTTAACTGTTAGGTGCCACAGTCCCAAAAGTCCCCAGAAGGATAGAAAGATGTGACATTGTTGGCATGGTAGGGACATTTTGCTGGTCCCCACAGACACAAATGCTTTTTTAGAGAAACTGCAACAGACCAAAAGAATTACTGAGGTTAGGGTTAGGGGTAACTGTATGAGTAGCATTAATTAGCTACAGTAATCATTATGTTTATGTACAGTGCCCACCTGGATAGCGCAATGCGCGCGTGTGTGTGTGCATGTATCTGTGTGTGAAATGGCTGTTTAACATGCTCATGGGCTGAGCAGCAGGGTCTAGATGTGTAATCTCATTTAACCCTTGCTACACAACGCTAATTAGAGGTGACATGGTAACAACACACACCAAAATCCTCTTGCTGCAAAAAGTCAACACCGGCCCCGATCCAGCACATAGGCTCGCTTTCTGTGCCCAAGTGGTTGGTCCTCCCCAGGGAGGTGGCACAGCTCAAGCTTCAGGGTGAAAGGAGTTAGCATAGCCAAAGGGCAGCAGGCTATTAGCCTAAATGCTTCTTTGGTCTCTCTGTCCTTTCCCACTTTTTTGGGGAATGAAGGGGTCAATAAGGTGCCCTGCTGATTAGTATGTGTGTGAGTGTGTGAGTGAATGAGAGAGACAGCTATGTTGGTGGGCACCAGGCACCCCCTCTTCTTCTATCTTGGCTTCCAGCATTCTAAATGAGGTCATGCTTTTAGAGGTCTGAGTGGATCAAAGTCTCCTACCTACACCTGCCCTTTTCTTTCTTCCCTGCTCTCTCTCTCTTCTCCTCTCTGTCGTTTATGTCATGAAGTTTCCTTTTGACTAGCAGCATCTAAGAAGCCCCCTGATGTCTTAAGATACTCAGTGCTCAGAAACACCTGAATTTTGCTTACTGTGTATTTTCTGCATACAGGTTATGGTTGAAATTGTGATGGGGGGTTCACTAATTCACTTATATTCGATTACCCACTCTCCGTTTTAATGCATCTTATTTTAAATGAAGCAGCCATTGACAGAAGTGATGAGATGGTCCATGTTGCCAGATAAGGCCTCTAATCAGCATATTTAACTTTGCTCTGCATTTTAAAACCACAAGCGCTTGGAGCAACAGAATTGCACATCCAATATCTGCCTGCATTCACGACAATAACATACCATTGTGATGCAAATCAAGAGGCCCATTAATGTTTAAATTCATTTTAGTCCTTTCCAGAAAAAAAATGCGTCTATTTTCTGCAAACCCAAATAATTACTTCCCCCTAAAATTGCATATTCCATTAACTCAAGTAAATATCGCTCATCAAATTCTAGTACTTTATGATAATGTAATTTAAAGGTAAATGACATTTTGACCATTACGCAAGGAGAAAATGAATGTTAAACAACAACCAATCCGTAAATTACAAAAGTAATATTTTGCTTTATTGTGAGTTAAACAACCTGGCATAGTTTTGGAACGAGTTCTCAGACATGCACACTTGCACACTTCTACTAAAACAACCTGAAAGCAGCTTAGTAGCAAAAAACCTTGTCTTTTGCTTTCCATATTATTATTATTGTTATTATGCAATACAAGCATGCCTCCCATTTTTGGTTGAAGTGTCTTAATTCATTCCCTCCACTACTTTTGAGGACACAAGGAAATGATGCAGGGAAGGAAAATGGGGCAACAAAATCAAGGCCAAATGTATTTGCTCACTGTCACTTGTCATCTTAAAACAACACTACTTAACTGAAGACTCATATTTCTGTATAACACAAAACATACCTGCATATATTCAATAGAGTGAAATTACAATCAGGAATTTACATTACTGAAGGCATTAGGTAACATGACATCAAATATTATATTATAACACAGAATTAAATATTCACATTTGAGGGCTCAGGTGGATCAGTGGTCTAATACCTGAGCCCACCAACGTAGATTCCCAGGGATAGGAGGCCCGTTGGGAGATCATCCCTCAGTGGTACAACAGCAACCCCTAGCTAGCCCTGTGATAGACTGGCATCCCATTCAGGGCACACTTTGGTCTGCGGACTGTGATCTCCATGGACTCCATAGACTGGCACTGGAGCTCTCAAGACCCTGACCAGTGCTAGATCTTAAACCCTAGACTTTCTGGTCCATAGTCTAGCATCGTTACACTTACACATGATTCATGATTTCTAAGTGCAATCAGACCCACTCAACTAAACTGGTAAATATTTAGAATTTAATTGCAAATGCAGTAGCACCTTGGTTCTCGACTACCTTGGAACTCGTCGAATTATTTTTACATCCACAGTACTGTATTCTTAGTGCAAATAAGTCTCCACGGGTCTTAAAAAGGTTAGTTTATAAGAGCCAACCAAAAGAAAGACAGGAATTGAATGCTCCAGAACACAGGCTGCAGTTATCTTAGCAGTTATGCTAGCACCCAGAGTTCATCAACAGAGTAAGTGTTGCTTTTACTTTTCACTTTCAATCCATTACTCACTAAAATACATGAGATTTTTCAACACTTTATTATAAAATAAGCTTTATGTTAATGATTTTGGGTAACTGTAGGTTAATGTAAGTGTTTTAAACAATAACTTACTCATCATTACTTATCATAGTATCTTTTCCATATCGCCAATATGATACACTACAGATCGCTCTACCAATCACTCATTAAACTCCTCAATTCATGATACATTTAACTTATGACAGATTTGTGGGAACATGTCCCCTTTGTAAATCATGGAGCACCTGTACAATACAACTTTATTAATGCATATAATGCCTAATACAGTGTGGATTTTCTGAAGGCCTAAAACGAATTAATTCAATTTACATTACTCCTAATGGAAAAATATGTGCTCAGTACTCGTCATTTTCGGTTCTCCACACGCCTTCTGGAACAAATTAATGACAAGAATCGAGGTACCACTGTACTGATGACCAAAATAATGCAAGAAAGGATTCAATAAAAAATACATTTTGATGAATAAAGTTAGTCGTTTTCCTTCTATCGTGAGGAAGTTTTGATTTCTAGGGTTTTTTCAGTGCAGGGAAATGTGATAAAATTACTGTGTGTTGTAAAAGAATATACAATAAAGATGTAGACAACACAGATTAGGTTCAAAGCTCTGTAGTATCCCTTTAAAACAGTAGGTTGTTATGTCATTTGGACAGTTTTATTGTGTGATTAAATTAAAATGAAAGTCAATAAGAAAAAGACTTTCCCACACATTCGCAATCACATATGTGCCCACAGTATATGCACACCACAGTTATCAGGATGGTAAATGCACTCATCATTGATACACACAACCCTATGATTTGGAGGCAAAACCAGCAATCGAGCAATCATGAATGTAGAGCTCTCTAGACACTCTCCCAGTCTCTCTCTCTCTCTCTCTCTCTTTCTCTCTCTCACACACACACACACACACAGGCCCATGCATAAAGATATGCACTGAAGTGCATATGTGCACAAGCACACTCATTAGACTAACACAAAGTGTTCAGGAACCAAAAATGATGGCCCAGCGTTGCCTACAGAATAGTTTGGCTGCATCAGCAATCCACTGACTGCTCCCGCTTCACCTACTGACATAATGCACAATCTCAGAGAGAGAGAGAGAGAGAGAGAGAGAGAGAGAGAGAGAGAGAGAGAGAGAGAGAGAGAGAGAGAGAGAGAGAGAGAGAGAGAGGGAGAGAGAGAGTTGAGGTCAACTCTGTTGAGGTCCACACACTCAGAACGAACACATTCATTCAGTGTAAAGCTTTACAACACATGGCAGAGCAAATCACACCAAATATCTTCATATTTGCCCCTGCTCTGCACTGTATCATCCTGTAATTATGAATGAAGAGAGCAGTTTAATTAGTCGCTCTGCCTCTGCCTCTAACAGGGATTTAATTAACAAGGTGGCTGACATAATTAACTGGAGATGGATTGCTGATTCTCACACAACACCTTATGTTAACATTATAACACACACATGCATGCAGACTTGCGCACACACACATATACATGGTGGTGGATCATTCTCAGCACTGCAGTGTCACTGTCGTGGTGGTGGTGTGTTATTGTGGATCAGAAACAGCAGTGCTGCTGGAGTTTTAATCACCTCAGTGTCAATGCAGAACTGAATATAGTCCACCTACCAAAAATGTCCAGCCACCAGCATTCTGTGAGCATTAATAGAGTTAGAGGATGATTAACACAAACTGTCCAACAACAGATGTGCTGCTGTCTCTGACTTTAGCAATAAGGTGATTGGCTTTAATAAATTGGACAGTGAATGAACAGTGTCTGATCAAGTCGTACCAGCTCAGCACACACTAACACTAGCACAGTGAGTGGCCACAGTCATTAAAAACTCCAGCAACACTGCGTAACATACGCTAACATTCGACCACTCTATAGAAGTATCTGTACTTTACTTGAGTTTTTAAAATTCTGTCAACTTTCACTCTCACTCCACTACATGCCCTTAATAAAATGCATACTTTTACAATGAGACATTTGACCTTAGCATCTTCATTACGTCGTTACTACAAAAAAACTGTTGTAAGTTCTGTGACAGATAGCAAGCAAGCAGGTTTGGGGAATTTGTGATCCTAACTTGGAAGTTAGATCACTGGGTGAAGCATATCAATGGACAAGTGCAAACTTCCTCTCAAAGTCGTGGATAAATTTTGGTTTCTTTTCAAGTTCAGGCGTGACAGATGGTAGGGACTTCATGAGTAGTATCTTACTTGATAATGTTAGGTTAAGTAGTGTTTCTAAATTGCCCTTTAGTGTGTGAGTGCGCGCTGTCTAAGCTTGTGCCTGCTTTGCTCCCTATGTTGACGGCTAAACACTGGCTTTCCCGCAACCCTGACCAGGATTAAGTGGGTAAGAAAATGAATGAATGAATGCATGAATGAATGAATGAATGAATGAATGAAAGATTATTCGTACCAGGTGAAGTGTCTCTCATGCTCATGTTAAGTTGGGATTAATAAGGTAAAGCTGCAACATTAAAGTTATTTCTCAGAATTAACATTAAGCCTGTTCAAATAACACTTCTGATAATGAAAACCTTGCTTTTCATTAAGTGTAAGGTAGACTCAGTTTTGAAGGTGGATTACAGGCTTAAAATAATACTTCATACTTCTTTAAAACTTCTGACTGCTGGCCTTTTTATTAACAGCATTTACTTGTACTTCTACTTTCATTACTTAAGTACATGTAATATTAGAAACATCATTCATTTTAATAGTTACATACAGCAAATAGACTTTTACTCAACTAATATTCCAAGTGGTGACTTCTACCAAAGTCATTTTCCGGTATGATACATATACTTTTACTTATGTGTAGCTTTGAGGTACTTTATACACCACTAGTTGATGTGTGAGCTGCATATGCTCTATGATCCACCACTGACCTCTGGTCTTTCTTCTCTGACCTCAGGCATCAACAAGGCATTTTTGGGCTAGAGAACTGCTGCTCACTAGATATTTTCTCTTTTCCTGTCCATTCTCTGATGGCTGGTAATCCAAGTAGATCAACAGTTTCTGAAATACTCTGACCAGCCTGTCTAGCACCAACAACCTCCATACTTAACCCATGTATATATCCATATTCACATTCACTTTCTACCAGATGTATCAGTACCACACATACTGTAGGTTTTACACAAATACATTCATACTGTACGTATGTGGTACACAAACAAAAAAAATAGAAGGAGAGAGAGAGTGAGAGAGAGAGAGCCTTGTGACAGCGTAATGGATAGGATCTCTGTGGAGGAGACTGTCAAGCCCGACCACCCTAATCAGAGAGGAAGATAAAGGAGAAAATAATGAGTGTCGGGTTGGGCCTTTCAAAGACCAACAAAAGAGCTGAGGATCAGATAGGGCAACACAATGTGGAGAGAACAGGGGAGGGCAAGGGAGGAGAGAGAAGAAGAGAGAGGAAGAGAGGAGCAGGGAGTAAGGAAAGGAGAAATGGAGAGTACAGGAGGAGGGGAAAAGGAGAGAGAAGTAGAGAGCAGATTATTAGAGCAATGGTAAGCTAAGAAGAGGAGAAATTAAGAGGAAAGGACAGGAGTTTTGGAGGGGAGAGGAGTGTAGAATAGTGAGAGTAGAAGTGAAAAGGATGGGAGAGAAGAAGCAGAGAGGAGACATGGAAAGGAGGACTCGAATGGAGAGGTGAAAAGGAAAGGTGTGGAGGAGAGGTAGAGAGGAGGAGTGAAGAGGAGGGAAAAGGTAAACAGAAGAGAAGTGGCGATGAGAGAAGAGATGGAAAGGGCAGGAGAAGTAGAGATGAGAGGAGAAGTGAAGAGGAGTGAAGGGAGTATCCTCTGAGACCTCACGTCCCACATGAGGACATGAATGTTTGGGTTTTTTTGCTACACCTCATACTTTTGTTTTGCTTAACTCAGTCCTCATTTGTACAGTCGTATGAAAAAAAGTTGGGGCACCCCTGATTAAATTTCATGATTTTAGTTTATAATCATTGGTTGTTCAGATCAGCAAACTTGACTGGTTAAGTTATATCATTTTTTATAAGCAGATGAACACAGTGATATTGAGAAGTGAAATGAAGTTTATATTAGATTTACAGGATTTACAGTAGAAAGTGTGCAGTAATTATTCAAACAAAAAATTAGGCAGAGGTGCATAAAATTTGGGCACCCCAACAGAAAAAAATTACATCAATATTTAGTGATCCTCCTTTTTAGAAATAACAGCCGCTAACACGCTTCCTACAGCTTCCAGTCTGGATTCTGGGTGAAGGTGCTTTTGGACCATTCTTCTTTAGAAACCATCTCCAGTTCAGGTCAAGGTTTGATGGTTTCCGAGCATGGACAGCCACCATTTTCAGTAATATTCTCTGTCTGGGGGGATGCGCGTGGCCATTCCAGAACGGTTGTACTGGTTTGTTCCTCTGCATGAATGCTCTTCTTAGTAGATTTTGAGCAGGGTTTGGGGGTCGTTGGAAATCTCGGTGCAACTTTTGTCACTTGATTCTTGAAACATGTTTCTTCAAAGAATCTGGAGGAGATATAACTGGAATCCATGCGACCCTCAACTTTAACAAGATCCTAGTACCTGCACTGGCCCACAACAGTCCCCACAGCATGATGGAACCGCCACCCAAATTTGAATAATGGTTAGCAAAGTCTTGGGATGCTTTTTTTTTTTTTTTTTTTTGTCATTCTTTTTTCCACTCCTTGTTTTATGGTCCAAATAAACTCAAATTTTAGTTCATCAGTACCACAGCACTTTATTCCAAAATGAAGCTGGGATTGTTCCAATGTGCTTGGTCATTTAGCACACCTCAAGGGACTCTGTTTGTGGCGAAGAGTGCGCGAAAAGCTCTGCAGAAAGGGGGCCTTTCTTCTGGCATTTACTCTCCCATACAACAGCCTCTCCTTGTGGCCAAAAAAGTGCGCTGTATAGTTGGGAACGATGAACAGTGACACATCTGCACCAAAGGGACTTGAGATTGTAGGTCTTTGGAGGTGGTCTGTGGGGCTTGGACTAGGACTGTTCTCACCATCCTTCGCCTCTGCCTATCTGAAGATTTTTCTTGGTCTGCCACTCCGGGAGTTCCTTAACTAGAACTGTGCCTGTGGTCTTCCATTGCCTCACTTATGTTCCTCACAGTGGGAAACTGACAGCTGAAATCTCTGAAGACCAGAGAGAGCTTTCCCTTTCCCTGAGAACCATGATGTTGAACAACCTTTGTTTTCAGGCCATTTGAGAGTTGTTCTGAGGCTCCCATGTTGCCACTCTTCAGAGAAGATGCAAAGAGGAGAAAAACTTCCAATTGGCCACCTTAACACTTTCTCATAGTTGGATTCACTTGTGTATGTAGATCAAGGGTCAATGAGCTTACAAAACAAATTTTGTGTTCCAATATTTAGTGCTAAAGGTATTCAAATGACAAGGGTGCCAAAATTTATGCACCTGCCTAATTTTGTTTGAATAATTACTGCACACTTTCTGTAAAACCTATAAACTTAATTTCACTTCTGAAATATCACGGTGTTCATCTGCTATATGATATATTTACCTGAAACTGCTGAGCTGGACAACCAATGATTTATAAGGAAAAAAATCATGAAAAACAAAAAAAATCAGGAAATTATTCAGGGGTGCCCAAACTTTTTCATACGGGACTTGTAGACACTCTTGAGCATTTCACAAAAAAAAAAATACCTCCTGTTCAAAGGCGGGTGCCTCAGTTTTTAAACATAAAAAATCAGAGCTCCAAGGAGGGTAAGGAGGTCTCAAGAGGGTATACTAGAAGAGCTGAGATGTGGAGAACAGATGAGAAGTGAAGATGTAATGAGCACAGAAGAACAGAGGGAAATTACAGAGGAGAGGAGCGGTGAAGCAACTAGGATTAAAAAGGTGAGCAGGAAGAGTGAAAAGAAAAAGAGAACTGGACGAAAAGGTGAAAAGTGGATGGGCGTACAGAGTAAGTGGAGATGAGAGGAGACAGTGAGTGGACAGGTGTTACAGTTTTTCTGAATTGCTAAAATGCATTTCCTGAAATTTCCTCTCCTTTTTCAAAACTGTAAACACAAACCCCAAAAGTGTAGCTACACTCTCAAAATTGATTCAAAACTATTTTATCTTTACTCAAAACCACAGTCGACTATAGTCAGATAATGCACAAAACCAGCCAATACATAAACACTACGCAGCAAGTATTACACATAACTCATAAATAAATACAAACACCGCACTCTGGGCAAAGCAGGAGAAAAGAAATCTCTACTCCACTTGCACATTCCTGCACTTATCAAAACTTATATGTAAAGAAGAAAGTCTGTAGCAAAAAAAGCAGTACATGATTACAGAAAGCAATGTGTCAATCATTCAGTCTCAGAATCATGCCTCTGAGCCAGGCCATGCCAAATGACCTCACCTATATAATAATAATAATAATAATAATAATAATAATAATAATAATAAAAACAATAAGTTCGATTCATATAGTGCCATTCACAAACCCAAGGACGCTTTACAAAGATGAAACAAAATAACACTGAAGGAGAAGAGTAGTAAGAAGGTTTGAAATTGAACTTTAAAAGAAGAGAGGGTAGAGTAGTCATGAAGAGATTTTGGTAGGCAATTCCAAAGTTTGGTGGCAGTAGCACTGAAAGACCTGCAACCCACTGTCGAGATTCTAGTGCGTGGGACAACAAGAAGTCCAATACCGGAAGATCTGAGGGAATGAGAGGGACATTACGGATGATAGAGCTCACTAAGGTAAATAGGAGTGAAACCATAAAGGCTTTGAAAGTTAGAAGGAGAAGTTTATACCGTGGTCCCTTGGGTCTCGTCATTAATAGTACCGAGCAAAATTTGCTTACGAGTACCGGCAAATCCAAATAATATAAATTGAATTAATCTATTCCAGACCCACAGAAAATCCACACTGCATAAGGCATTATATGCATTAATGGGGTTGTATTGTACAGGTGCTCCCTGATTTCCGAAGGGGATACGTTCTGACAAATCCATCATAAGTTAAATGTATCATGAACCGATGAGTTTAATAAAGTCTATACTGTACATTAACACACTTAACATTAACCTACAGTTGTCTAAAATCTATAAAACAAAGCTTAGTTTACAAAAACATGTTGAAAAATCTGATGCAATTTAGTGAGTAATGGATTGAAAATGAAAAGCACTTACTGGTGAACTCAGGCGGCTAGCATTGCTGCTAATGCTAACTGCAGCCTGTATTACAGCAGATTCAATTCCTTTTGATTGGCTGGAATTAATAATCTTTTTAGGACCGACGGGGATGTGTTTGCTCTATGAATACAGTACTGTAGATATAGAAATAAAGAAAAACTCAAGAAACACAGCAGAGACTAAGCAAGAGCAATTGTGAATATGAATCACTGAATCTCTGTGTACTGAATCGTAAATTGTGAATGGAGTTTCGGCTGGAACGAGTCGTGCGGCTCGACTCATACAAGTTTAAGCAAGTGAGCAGAGTACTGAGCAAACGACGAGAACAGAGAAACATTTTCTAGTCAAAATATTTCGAGAACAGAATTTGACAAGTTCCAAGGTGGTCAAGAACCGAGGTACCACTGTACTTGGCTAATATTGGTAACCAGTGAAGATGATGGAGGATGAGAGTGATGTGTGACAGTGTGCTTAGTGAATATGAGATCTCTGGCTTCTGAGTTCAGAATGAACTAGCTACATCAGAGACAATCCTCTGCTTTGGTAAACCATGGAAAAAGAATCCTTTAGCATGCCAAAACCATCCTGGAATAGATTTCACTCCTATGCTGTCACATGCTTCATCCACTGACTAGTGGAGATTTTCCTGATTATAAGGTTTTCGGTCATACACCTTCCACTGCCATGCTAACAAAAATTAAATAGGATTAAGGGAGGAAGAGTATGGAATGTCTCACACAGTGGTAAACCATTCACAAATTCTTGGACCTTGGTGAAAGCTCATTCATTCATTCATTGTCTTATCCACTTAATCCTAGTCAGGATCACAGGAAAGCCGGTTCCTAGCCAGCTACACAGAGCGCAAGGCAGGGCCAACCCTAGACAGGGCACCAATCTATCTTAGGGCACACACACTCATACATACACTCACACACTAAGGGCACATTGGAAAAAAACAATTAACCTAATACATGTCTTTGGAATGTGAGAAGAAACCCAGAGAAAACCCAAGGACATGCAAACTCTACACTGGGTTTGGGATCTAACCGGGGATCTCAGAGCCGTGAGTCGACAGTGCTAACCACTGCACCACTGTGCCACCCGCTGAAAGTTCACATTGTCCCAAATGACTCATGACCTCACTGCTCATGTCTGAGCAAAGTATCCTGTAGACCATCCAGATGGCTGTTAAGTCACAGGGTGGTGGAGAACCCCATATTTGTTGATGGCAGCACATAAGGCCGCCACGTTGCCCAGGCACCTCTACAATGGCACATTGAACAATTAAGTTGCACCGTCTCCTTCTTCTCTTCTTGAGACTGAACCCAGCTTCATCCAGGAAGATGCATTCACGAGACCTCTCCATGGAGTCCAGTTCAGACATTCTCTATACACAGGGAAAATAAACTACAATTAGTTTTGTAAATGACATAGCATGCCAGGCTTAATGTCTCTGTATACATGTGCTGCTGTACATACAATACAGTATAAATGTATGCAGGGATGATTCTAGGATCAGAGCTTTAGGGCTGCTGAGGGTGAATGTATGTAATACAGCAGTGATGTAGATTCACTGTAAATTCACTTCCTTGCACATATTGATGTCATTGCTCTATCACTCTCTGAATTTCTCTCAGATGGTACTCTATAGGCTTGTTTCATCCTTAGCAGGTTGCAATGCAGTACATATTCAATTGTGGAACGACTCACACTGTCGATTGCTCCAAATTTCACACTGTCTTCAACAACTCGCTGTTCTATTTCAGTCAAACTGCATTATTTTAAAGAACCATATCAACTCAATTACAAGGAAGAAACCATGGGAGGACCAAGACTCAAAAAGGGACCCAACCTCCTTGGGTGGCTTAGATGATAAACGTAAGAATGAAGCTACTTTATGTAGTCACACAGTCCGCCACACACAGGGGATGCTGGAGCTGTGAGGCAACCTCGCTAACCACTATGCCAGTGTGCCACTTTAATTTTGTTAGTGTGTACATACTGTAATAATGTATTGACGTTTCCCCGTAATGCTGTGCAATTCAGACACATTATAGTACTGTAAGGAAGATTACTTTCCTGTCCACTTTCTGGAGTTTTGGTGGAGTGATTTACTTAGACACCCTGCGGAATACTGTACTGTAACTTACAGGGACCAAAAATTACAGTAATTTTACCTGTTTTCTTCTCTGAATGTCCTGACTACGGAGGCCACTGAGAAGCTGCTTAAATTAGGTTGAACATCTGATTCCCTCAGTCCTGCTTCCCTCTTACTCATTCCATGAACCAGAACATGGTCTGTGAGTGTTGCGCTGATTTCATCTGATATTATGGCTCTTGCCCTTGGGCTTCCTCATTGTCCTCTCCCTCTTCCCCCTCGTCCGCCACCTCTGACTCACACTCCTCATCCTCTTCGGCCCTCCGTTGTGGAAATATTGCATGGCATTAGTATTTGACCTGGATTACTGGATTACTGTTTGAGTTCAACACATCGCTGATTAAACACGTATGCTCAGTTTTGTGATTGGTGGTGTGTTAATGATAAGAACTGTACGTTAGTTGTGTTTAACTAACTTTTGGGGCCTGTGTGAGCCATTCGGGGTCAGATTGCACCACACTGCTTAATGTGTTTGTGAATAAGAACATGTTGTGTAAAAGGGTTGTCATTTTTGTTTCAAAAATGGGGTTTAGTGTTTGAGTGTAGTGGAGAGAAGGTGCAAAGAGGAGATGTAGAAAGGAGAAGTGGTGTGGAAACGAGAAGTGGAGAGGACAGTTGAAGAGGAGGAGTGGAGTAAAGAGAGCAGGTGAAGTGTAAAAGAGAGGAGAAATAAAGAGGAGAGGATAAAATGAAGTGGAAAGGGAAGAAAAATAGGAGAGCTGATGAGAATAGAGAACAATGGCAGAGAGGAGGAGTGGTAAAGGAAGAGTAGACAAGAAGAGGGGACAGATGAGAACTAGATATGCATTTCCTGAAGGAATTACAACAGTGCTTAAAATGTGGCAAGTAGAAAGAATGTGGCTTGTGTTGCAATACTTTTGGCAGCATGCAGGTGTGCGTCCCAATACTTTTGGCCACATGCGGCGGCGTGTCCCAATACTTCAGTTACATTTTGAATTTTGTCAGTTGAAATTTGAATCTGAACATTTTGTCAATGCACTTGTATGGGAGATTTGTCATTTTAAAAGTTAAATCTATCAAAAACTATGAATTGGATTGACTATCTATTGAAAAATAGATAGATATCTATGCAATGGGGTCTGTACGTTAAGTGGTTCGTGTTGTATTAATCACAGAAATGTGTCGAAGAATCTCCAATAATAAGAAGAAGTATGAGAGATGTGATGAGAGTATGAGTGCTTGAAAAGCACTGTATAAAAAGAAGACGTGAAGAGGAGAAATCAAGAGAAGTGCAGGTGAGATGAGAGGAGGAGTGAATAAGTGAGGAGCAGAGAAGTGAAGAGGAGATGTGAGAAGAGATGACAGGAGGACAGGAGAAGAGTGGAGAGCAGATGAGCTGATAGAGAGAAGTGGAAAGGAGAGAAGTAAAGAGAAGAGGAGTAGAGAAGAGAGTAATGTAGGTAGAGATGAGAAGGAAAGTGAGGAGGAGAGGAGGTGAAAAGCGGACAGGATACGTTGAATGTAGATTATGACAGAATATAGATGAGAAAAAGAAGATCAAACATTAAGCTGCAGTGCTGCAGAAAAGTTTATGTCCTCATATCATATTTCAGTATGTTATATATAATAGCTCTAACGTGCCCTTGCTGGACTGTGAGAGTGAAGGTGTGAAACATCGAGAAAATGAGTTTCATACCCTTCAAAACTTAGCATAGGCACATTTTAGAAAGTCAAGAAGAGAGATCACAGCAACATTTGCAACTTCTGCATTCAAATGAAACAAAACAGATAATAGAAATTGATCATCTGGTGAAATCTAAAGAAAAATGCTCATAGGTTGTTAAAAAGTGGACGTTGTATGAGTCACAGACTATGCCAGGGTTGAGTAGTGGCTGTAGACTCTGTGAACTCCAGATGAACAGCAGAGTGGCATTGTAAGCTGAGCTGACGGAAAATAGCCCCTAATTAAAGACATGACAGCCGGCACTATCATATTCAGCCACCTGCTTAATAATACAGAAAAAATTAAAGGGAATATGTTCCGCCCCTTCCCTTCTCCCATTTATATTTAATAACCTGTTCACTTCCCCTGGGAGGTTCGGCAGAGATGATGAGCCTAGAGGTGCGGCTAAACACTCCACTCCACATGCTGAACTTATAGTGACATATTGGTGCAAAAAGCATTTTCCTTCCAGCAATTAGCAAGAGGCAAAGGTAAACGGGAAGAGGATAAGGAGAAAGAGAGGGAAGGACAGAAGGGAAATGAAACTGGAAGGGCCACACAAAGCATTTAAACTCTTTGGCTTTCTTTTCTGACAGAGACAGGTCATTATCTGATAGATTTCAGAGCCAGACCCGGCATTATTGTTCAGATAGACAGTAACAACCCTAGAACAGCCTGGGAACGGGACACTCAACACCACCACAATCATCCATGAGAAAATGTTCAGAAGCTGAGGACAACATTCCTAATCTTCCCCTATCACCCACTGAATCAGGTACAAACAGCCATTCAGAGAGAGACTAGACGTAGAAGATCACCACCTTTATCAGCGTAAGTGTATCATCATCAATCATTATTATGTATGCAATCATCACACAAAATGACCTACTCTCGAGGATGAAAAGATAAACTACAACATCCTTTTTTACAAGATCTATGGATCTTGTACGCAGAAAGCCATCTCAGTATTTTGGTACTGTTTTCATTTCAAGACATGATGCTACATTCATAACACTGAGCAACAAAATTGTAACTTTTTTGTCCACATACTAAAATAGATCGACATTATAGTACATTTGATGCTAGAATTTGTCCAACAGGCATGATTTTTAAGTGACAGAGCAAATCATTTCACATTAACTGTGTATTACAGTACTAATACAATGGTGCTTGAAAGTTTGTGAACTCTTTAGAATTTTCTATATTTCTGCATACATATGACCTAAAACACCATCAGATTTTCACACAAGTCCTAAAAGTAGATGAAGAGAACCCAGTTAAACAAATGAGACAAAAATATTATACTTGGTCATTTATTTATTCAGGGAAATGCTCCAATATTACATATTAGTGAGTGGCAAACGTATGTGAACCTTCTAGAATTAGCAGTTAATTTGAAGGTGAAATTAGAGTCAGGTGTTTTCAGTCAGTGGGATGACAATCAGGTGTGAGTGGGCACCCTGTTTTATTTAAAGAACAGGGGATTCTATCAAAGTCTGCTCTTCACAACACATGTTTGTGGAAGTGTATCATGGCACGAACAAAGGAGATTTCTGAGGACCTCAGAAAAAGAGTGTGTGTGATGCTCATCAGGCTGGAAAAGGTTGGCAAAAAAACATGCATCTAAAAGAGGTTTGGACTCCACCAAATCCACAGTTTCAGGGACAGATTTGTGTACAAATGGAGGGAAAATTTCAAGACCATTGTTAACCCTCCCCAGGAGTGGGTCGGACGAACAAACATCACAGGATTTCACTCCAAAGGAGCAAGGTGTGTAATTAGTTGGCGAGGTCACAAAGCACACGAGGGGTAACTTCTAAGGCAAACTGCAGGGGCCGCTCTCACATTGGCTAATGTTAATGTTCATGAGTTATACATCATCAGACAGAACACTGACAAACAATGGTGTGCATGGCAGCGTTGCAAGGAGGGAAAAAGCCAATGCTCTCCAAAAAAAGAAAAAACATTGCTGCTCATTCTGCAGCATATCTGCAGAAGATCGGCATGTTGATTGACAAGCCAGAAGGCTATTGGAAGAATATTTTGTGGATGGATGAGACCAAAATAGAAACATTTTGGTTAAAAAAAAAAAAAAAGCGTTATGTTTGGAGAAAAGGGGACAGGCACTGCATTCCAGCATAAGAACCTTATCCCATCTGAGTGAAGGAAACATGGTGGTGGTAGTCTCCATGGTTTGGGCCTGTTTTGTTGCATTCTGGGCCAGGACGGGCTTTGCCATCATTGATGGAAAAACAATGGAATTGTGAATTATTCAGAGGGGAATTCTAAAGGGAAAATGTCAGGACAGCTGTCCACATGAAAACTGAATCTCAAGAGAAGGTGGGTCATGCAGCAAGACAAAATGACCCTAAGCACACCAAGTCGTTCTACTAAATAATGGTTAAAGAAGAATAAAGTTCATGTTTGGAATGGCCAAAGTCAAACTCCTGACCTTAATCCAATCAAAATGTTGAAACAAAATAGTGAGCAAGATAATGTGAGGAAACCCACCAAGCAACATTCCAGGAAGTTAGTTGAAGCTGTTCTGTACGGAAAAGGGAGGAAATGGGCTAAAATTCCTCCAAGCCGGTGTGTGAACTGTGATCTACAGTTACAGGGAAAATGTTTCGTTGCAGTTTCCTTTTCTGAATTTTATATTTTAAAGCTCAACACTGTTATAACCCCCAGAAGTAATTCCTCATAGCATTTTGATGTGAGAGAAGAGGAATGCTTCGGGGATTTGGATAATATCAACTCTTGCAAAACATGTAGCAGAAAAGAAGGAATTGGGGACTGAATTTGGGACTAACGATTGGGACTAATGTAGTTAATTGCATAGCTGGGTTAGTGTAATAAATGTGCACATAAATGAGTTTAAGTTCAAGTTTTCACACTTGGGAAATAACATTTTTTTCTTATTATTTCTTGTCATTCTCACTTCACTCATTAAGACCAAGAAGCAGATTTACAGTTGGAGGAGAAAACACAACTGACACTTGATCAGCCTGCTGGGCAAAAAGGTGACACTCTATACT
Organism: Ancistrus triradiatus; assembly: GCA_025084515.1. NCBI lineage: Eukaryota > Metazoa > Chordata > Actinopteri > Siluriformes > Loricariidae > Ancistrus > Ancistrus triradiatus. The sequence continues at coordinate 94,645 of JAJAGP010000993.1, forward strand.
AACGCCAGGCTGTTGACCCTTAGCACTCACCTCACTAATACAATGTAAATAGTTAATGAATGCCCAGATACACACATCTTATATAACTGTGCAAACTTTATGAATATGTAAGTCTAATTTCTCAAGAAAAATGGTGAGAAACAAGTGAACAGTCTGTCGGTCTTTGCATTGTCTTTGAAACCTCAGCAATTCCTCCAAACTTAAATTTGTGCTCTTGTCAAGCTTTTATCCAGTCTTTTCTAATCTGATAGTGATACACACTAGCAAGAAGTCAACAGTGGCTTTCAGCCCAGTACCTAATAATGCCTCAGGACCAACACAAGTCACGAAGGGTCACATCAAACTACAGCGTGTCTCCTCTGGCTCCGTCACCCCTGAATAGCTTTATTAGCTGTGGACTCTGGGCAACTGATTCTACCTGTGCTCCGATGACTAATTAATTGCTGTTAATCTGCAGCAGAATGAAATATTCAGATGATTCAGGGAAAGGCACACAGGGTCTGGAGGGTCATGTGACCCCTGAAGTCATGTGATAGGGCTGTGCGAGAGGACTCATTAGCTATCCTGATGAGCAATGGGTGCCTGGCTCGTTAGTCCTACACAGACTTGGTTTCATTCCCGACCTGACCTGGACCTGATCCCGACGACAGTTTTTTGATGATTTATCATAATAAAAGAGATGCATGAACACTGAAGCGAAGCTCATTCTGCGCAAAATAGCCACATTCAGTTTCGTCTATTCAAAATAACGCAATGTTCATTAAAAGCATCTTGGCATCACCATTCAAAATCACCGTCACTAATAACTGTATGCCCTCTGCCCCTCCTCCAGCACTCAAACACACACACACACTGCTCCTCATCTCATCTACACAAATGGCCCCGTGCTCTGTAGCAGTGGTGAAAATGCACACTGCACTTTCAAAAACACCTTCACTCTGCTTTCCGTGGCAAAGCCTTTGAACTCCTACTTTCGAAAATGCTGCTCTTGTGCCTATGAATAATATTTGCCATGTGTCAGAAAGAGAGCAAGAGGAATTGTATGAGTGGAAAGAGAGAAAGATAAAAGAGGGAGGGAAAGCAAGACGGTGAGAGAGAAAGCCACCTTAAATTCTCCGAGCTCGCGCTGAATATGGCAAAAGACTTGTTTATTAGTCCACATTTATTAGATTCACACACTGACACACAAACACATGGATACACATGAACATGATCATACACACACTCACACACATACACACGCAGGCACACACATGGCTAAGCGCACGAGCGCGCATACACGCACACACGCACACTTATTACATGGAGATGAAAGGTTTGGCTTTTCCCCATACCTTTCATTTTGATTTGAAAAGGGAATGCTTAAGGAGCAGGTGAATCAGATTTATAAATATGGAGGGAACTACATTATGGCTTGCTCTATGCATAAATAAATGCAATACTTTTTAAAGACCTTGCAATCATGTGATTTGCATCTGTTCCTCTCGCACGATGACCTGCTGTTCTAAAACCTATATTCAAATGGCACCATGCTGGATTTGGTTGGTCAGTTTTGTACTGCACACAGAAGTGAACACAGCTACTACATCTAGAGCAAAACTACCTCTGCTGTATTAAAATGAGTAGATTACTGAAACACAATCAAGAACCATGTGAAATGCAAATGGAATAGTCACTGTGTAATAGTCTTGCGATCAATTTTCCACTCCACTAGACAAATATTCAAAACAAAAATATTCACACTGGGACACTTTAGAGATGCCAGTTGACTTAATGCATTTCTTAGGAAGGTAGGATGAAACCGGACTATTTGGAGAAAATTCAGTGGTGTTACATCCCAGTCTAGGGTTGGGTTTCCAGAAAATGAAACGGGGTAAAGGGAAAAAGGAGAAAATAGCCAACAATGCCCATCACCACAAACAACCCCAAAGAACTCACAAAAGATAATGTATATACAACCAGTGTCAGAAATCCAAGGAGCAAAAGAGAGTAATCGGGGCAGAATTGGCAGATGTCAGTAACCAGAACCAGAGTGTGCACAATAGCACACAAGCAAATGAGAGCCGAAGCGAAATTCTACGTCACAAGCAAATGAGGTTTAAAATGAGTGCCAAAACAAGCTAGAGTTTCAAAATTAGTTTCAAAAACAAGTTTCAAATGAGTGTCAAAAGGAAGTTTTTGAACAAGTTTCAAATAACATAATAACTAGAGAGACCAGATTTTCAATAATGAAATGTGGGACGCTGTGTGTACAGCCATTCTTCATTAAACACCCAACACAGCAAAGCCACATAACCAGTCCTAATAATGTCATTTTACCTGTCAATACTAGCAGCCCAAGCTACTCAGCCCACTCATTCAACACACAAGCAAAAAGACAGTAACTTGCTTCATCCACATATGTAATCACAGATACATAGCACGGCATACATTCATCATTTTCCTGGCACTTGTCCCACCAGACACGGGGTCCACCCACTGCCACCCGATGCGACTGAGAATACTCCAGCCGACGCGTCGCTCCGTCTGTCGCCAGAGACTGCACTCAAACCATGCCAATTAACCTAACTTGCATATATTTGGACTGTGGGACGAAACCAGAGTAAACCCACGCGAGGACATGCAGACTCCACACAGAAAGGACCCAGGACGCTCCACCCTGGGATTGAACCCAGGACCTTCTTGCTGTGAGGGGGCGATGCTACCCACCGAGCCACCGTGCCGCCCAAAGCAGGGCATGCATTAGCTCTGCATGTCTGGCAAACCACTACTAGTGTATCTTTTCTCAGAAATGTTTATGCTTTTTGAAGCTAGTCGTTAAACGTACTTCATTTATCCGTCTCAGCTGTACATCAGTTATAGTGAGTGAGGGCATTAAGTCACATCAGTGAAGGGCGGCTGATAATTGGTTAAATTATATTAATTTCCAAAATCAACAAACATGATTAGCCATTTTATGGTTAGACAGTAGTTGTAGTATAGGAACTTGTGAACCTGTTCATTACAGTATAAATTTGTCATTTTCTTTGACATATGAGACAAATGTACATATTTTGAAAATAAGTTGGCACACCGGGACATGGACTGAAATATGGGATTGTCTGGGGAAAATACAGTCCACGCCTTATGTCTTGGTCAAGGGCCCAACATGGGCTATAAACCTCTGCAGCTCCACCACAGTGAAGATTTTACAAATGCACAAAACAATACTTAGCACTTTTCAATCATTTGTTAACTTATTACCTATACAGCATTGCTTACACAGAACTTCTTTCCTCTATGCCACCCAGTTCAGTTTTCCACAGTTAGGTTGACAGAATTTTGCAGGAGCAGCAGAAAGTAGGGAAAATAATAAGCAACTGTATGACCGCTGAAAGAATACTGAGTTCACCTTGTTGAATTCCTGCTCCCAGCTTGCATGTTTTGTGTTGTAGCTGTATTAAAACCACCCAACCCTCTCACAGAGGCTCAAGGTGTCTTGCATGAGCTAAACACTGATTGAAAGCTTAGATGCTTTGAATGTGAATTCTGAGAGAGATGGCTGAATAGAAAGTTCGTCCTTGGACCTGGGCCCCTGAAGAGCGAGCAAAGGGCTTTGCAAAGCTATGCCTATGTATGCCCTCAGGTCGACGTTTTCAGCCCACACATACTTGCAGCCATGTAGCTTTCACTACATTTCAGGGTTTTTTATTAACATGACCCCATAATGAGTTTGGAGCCCTGGCCTTGAGTGGAATATGCAACGCAATTAAGATGGCCATGGTAAAAGAAGGCTCCTGCTTCAGCATGCTCTCCCAACCCAGTCTCTCTCATGCACCAGTCAAGTTTGGCTGCTGTTTTTCTCAGTATAATTCTGCATATAGCCAGATACTGCTGATACGCTGCTGTTTTAAACATGCCAATCTTACGAATGTGATGCCACTACCAGCCTCCTGGGTCTGCTGAGCTTGCTTTGCATTAAACATATAATTAGAATTGCACAATGAGAAAAGGCTTATTAACAGTAAATGTATCTGTATTCTGACCAGAATTATTATATGCGTGTGTGAATACAAGAACACAGGGTTTCATTAAAATGAGGACACAGATCGATACTTTGACTCGGTAATAGAGTGATAAATACTAGACGCAGACATATCTCAATGCGTCCTATTCATACAGACACAATAAGACCTTAGTATTGAGCTCTGAGATGAGGCTATGGGGAAGCTTTTGGTAATTGGGCCATTGTGAATAGACATAACAGCAATGTTTATTCACAATGAAATTGTAGAAAATTGAGTGAAACCACAGGCCATACCAAATTAAACTGCTATCCGGTTATGGGGGGTGTGTGTGTGTGTGTGTGTGTGTGTGTGTGTGTGATAGACAGAAAGAGACATGATGCAAATAATTTCAGCAGACAACACTATGAAACTAAAAGCTGTATCTTGAAAGATTTTGAGTGAAAATCGACATATTGGACATTCAGCTCATCTAAAAAAAAAGCGTACTTAGGACTATGCCACAATAATCTATTCCAATTAGTACGCAGAATAAATTCTTTACAAAGAGAAAAACACTCATCTCAAACACAATCCCATTTGCTATAAAGGAATTGTTCTATAAAAAAGAAAAAAATAAATGTCACAAACAGAATGAATTGAACAAAAGTGATTGTTTCAGTTTTTGCCAGTGACCTGACAATATACTCCCTAACTCAAGTGCCCCAGCATGTACTGTAGATGTGAGTTATACACTTAATCTTAAGGTGCAAATAACACTAAGATCAACAAATAACAAAATTAAACAGCATTCAGTTGTATTGCATTCAAGACTATTGGGACTGTGGAGACTCAGAGGTTAAAGGACTTTACTGTGGACTAGAAGGTCCAGGATTCAAAGGCCCACAGGTCCAGGATTCGTTGCATAGGCAAAGACAAACAAAATGCTCCTGTTGGAAATGATGGAGCTACAACAATGTGTTTTTTTACATGGCTGAACTTTAACCATTTCAAAATGACACCTACTAAACATAAGATCAGATAACGTGGAGCGTGTGAGGGGAGACAAGCGAGAAACACATCAGGACAGACAGATTGCTTAGCTGGTTCAAAGGTGGGCTAAAGAACACAGGGGCTGCTAATGTGATTTGGATAGAATACATCCAGGTTAAAGGTCACAGCTAGACTGCTGGGCAACAGCAAAACAGATGACAACTGTGAAACTAACCATGACAGATAGTCATTCAATTGACTAGCTGAACTCAGATGGACCTACGGGCCATTTTCTCAAATGTGACAAATACTTGCAAGGAATCTAGGATCAATCATAATAGCAAACACTTACAATCTGACTCTAATCAATCACAATATAGAGATATATTAAAAATTGCCATAGAGAACAGAAACGAATTCATATTATATTTATGAAAAAGTCTACACAGTAATGCAAAATACTAGTAAGCTATGACATTTGGCCAATACCTGTTTTCATATTTTACTATTATTCTTTATCACCTTGAAGTTATTAAAAACTTTATTTTTAACAAATTTATTTTGAACTTTGGGAACAGTTTGCTACATTCTTTCTTCTCCAACTTTTCACTTTTAGCCTGGTTGAATTCCCACTGTGTAGGTGAGCATGTACCATGAATGGATCACCAGTCCATCGCAGGGCTGGGTAGGTGTTGCTGTGTGAAGCCCAACCCAGTTGGAGGGCACTGCCAGGATTTGACCCTGGGTTACAAAGGGTAGCTATGGTATAAGATCGCTGAGCAGGGGCGTTTCTAGACTACCTCTTGTACTGGGACAAACACAGAATTTAGGTCGACCTCTGCTTGCCAATCAGTCATAGGGGTAAACTATGCATAAATAAATCTGTTAAACTAAAAATTGTTTAAGTGATGTACCACTAAAGTGGGCGTTATTCTTCCATGGATAAGAAATGAAGAACAAATTAGCTCAAAATAATTTTTAATAATTGCATTATTTAAATATATAGCTATGGGCTGTCATTACATGGTTAGCAGCAGGTTTGAATTTCTTTTTAATACTTGTGGCTGTCCATTACTCTATGAGAAATGCCAAAAGAAACTGGCTCTGGCTGAAAGCGTTAGCTGTTCAAGCTTTTGGGTACTGCTCAGCAATCCAGGATAAAATTGACTTTCACCACCGTAACTTTAGTCGGGCACAGCAGCATTTTACTGCCATTTTACACCCCTGCCACTGCGCCACCCAAGCGATTTGCTACATTTTATTAAATTATATCATTTCCTTTGAGATTGCCTATATTTACATCTACAGTTCAGTATTTTTGCTTAGATGTAATGAAATCCACACGTCCACAATCCACACAGTACAGTGACATATTTTTTGTAAAATGTATCAAAATAGTGACCAAGAGAAGGTCAAGTAAACAATAAAACTCCCCTGCTTAGGCAGTCGGATAAGAAGCAGATAATAATCAAAACCATATAAGCATCAGGTTTGAACTAATGACCATATACATGTATATTAATACAGAGTTGAATTAAATAAATAACTATCAAACGCAATGCAAGAACATGCTTTGTAAAGAAAACACACAAACGACTATACCTGGCAATTAAGCCAAGCAAAGTTCAAAACCACTAAGCATAATAGCAGGCCTTTTATAAACAATAGTAAAACTCCAGGGTTTGAAATGCAGATCGGTTGTATTTGCGGTTTCGAAAGCGTTAGATACACGTACACATTTAGCTGTGTGATAGCTGCTCTTGAAACATACATTATACCATGTAAATGGAATGCTACCATATCAACCAAATTTACTTCATCATAGCTGGAAATGTTACAACTATTATTTTACCCCTTGATGATATGAATAATTTTGTTAACACATGACGCGATTATTAAATTAAAACATTCTGAGAAAATAACTGCAAAATCAAGGTCCTGCAAATTCCAGATGCTTCATACAAAACTATTGTCAAACCACTGAGAAGGTATGTGAGTAGAATGTACACTGGAAGCATACTTAAGAGATTTTTCCTCTCTATATACTGTACATCTCGTGAGCCCACTGTCTGAAATCAGTCAATACATGCATTCTTAGGTATTGTGCCCAAGGCCACAACTGTGGTGCTCTGTAAATTGTTCCTAAATTGTTCCACATGAAAATGAACACGTGAAAATTTGTCTTTTCAGCATGTCAGCGAGAAAAAGACGCTTTGGCACATTCTTGTCTCTAGTCCTATAATGGAGCCAACATAATTTTCAAAGATGTTCTTTAAGTGGCATGAAATTGCTGTTTATTAGAACTTCTACTGCTAATGTGCTTATGTTCTATCTACTAAAATAAATACAAAAATGACTGAAAATGGACATGTTCTATGTAATACTTTGAAAGTGAGTCAGACTGGGAGAGAAGTTAATGGGTAGAATAAGAATGGGTCCTTTTATAGGGTTCAGTGAGAGCCTTGGGCTATTATGTTATCATCCTTGGTTAAAGTGAGAGAGAAATTAACAGAAGAATTAACAAAGCAATTACTACTATAAATTGGACTAATTCCTCTGCTCTTGTCACAGCGGTATTGCAAAATATGCATTTTACTTTATCCAGCACTCTGTTATTAATTTTTCTAATTTGAATCTTCCCTTCTTCACCGACGTGACACCTGGGGCTGCTGAGGGTGTGCTTCTGTCAGATTCCACTCATATTTCCTCCCTCTGCTCGCCCTCTTTCAATTTCTATTTCTCTCCCACTTACTCACTCCCTTTTCCCTCTTCCCCTCTATCTCGCATTTGCTTCCTCATCTTCCTGCCTCTATCTGCACACGCTCAAAAATGTTCTCCGTCTTTCCATTCTATGAGACTGTCTAAGACTGACAGTCTCTTTAGGATTTGTCTATTTAGCCTTGCATCCTCTATCCCCTTTTCCTTAATCTCTTACTACTTTGCTCTCTCGGGTAAAAATGAAACAACTCCAATCAGAAAATATGGAAAAAATGCATCTAATGTTTAGCTATATCACGCTATATGGAATGTGACTGGACATAGCGTCTATATAGAGGTAGTCCCCATTTCACGATGGCTTGATTTACCATATTTCGGTTTAATCCGATAATACACATAAATACTGTGACTGTGGTAGCCTAGCGGTTAAGGTACTGGGCTCTGGACTAGAAGGTCCAGGGTTCAAATCCCACCTCTGCCAAGCTGCCACTGTTGGGTCCTTGAGCAAGGCCCTTAACCCACAATTGCTTGGATTGTAAGAATGTATCAATTGTAAGTCGCTCTGGATAAGGGCGTCTGCTAAATGCTGTAAATGTAAATACACATTTGGCAGAAACTGTACTGTAAATTTTGGATTTTGATATTTTCCCGGGCAAGCAATAAGCAGTACTATACTCTGCTGCACTCGCCCGTGCTAAATGAGGAAATCCACTGTGTGTGACATAAGGAGTAACATGGCAAGAGTGATGAGTACTGGGAAATGTAGTGAGGAAAAGCCATTTTTGTGACAATAAACGTTTTTGTTTTTCACTTTCAATACATTATTCAATAAATTACATGATATATTAAATACTTTATTATAAAATAAGCTTTATGTTAATGATTTTGTCCAACTATATTTTAATTTAAGTGATTTAAGCATGTTCAGGGTTTAAGGTTATATGATATAAACAGCATATATTAAGCTCCTCGGTTTAAAATAAATTCAACTTATGATGGATTTGTCAGAACATAACCCCATCGTAAATTGGGGACTACCTGTACATACCATTTATAGAATAATGTTTCATGTTAGGTAATTAGCACAAAAATGTATATTTATAATATTAAGCAGACACCCTTGTCCAGACTTACAGATTTACTATGGAAGCAATTGCAGATAAGGGCCTTGCTCAAGGCCCAATGACGGTAGCTTGGCAGTGCGAGGGTTTAAACTTTCTAGTCCATAGTCCAGGGGTGTCCAAAGTCTGGCCCACGAACAGATTGTAATTGTCCCGGGACATCACTCAAGAATACATTGTTAGTGGCCCGTCAGCACATTGCAAGTTTTTCCTTTCGCCTGCTGGCAGCAGCAGTACGTAAAGCCATCAATGCCAAAAGTGATGTTAAATAAAAGAAATAAACACACAAAATGGGTTTTGTGATTTCTTATTGAGTTCCATAGGTTCCATAGCAACTGAGTAATACAATACAATCTAGACGAGAAATACTGACCGAAGATATGTGACTAGTTTTAAAGAGACAGTGTTATGCATAAATGTTCTAAAGAAAATATTAATTGTAAATAATCAGCAGTAAGTTGTGGTATTTTTCACTGTTATATATATCTTTCTGCAGTCATTGTGCTGAAATTAAATTCACTAGGTAAGTAAATATTAACTGTTCTGTACATTTGTGTTTTTTCATATACTGAATACAATATTTTGATTAATTTATGAATACATGTTTTTGGAAAGAGAGACTGGATCTTGGGTATTTTAAATGCTCCAATCTGAAATAACTTTGGACACCCCTGCATTGTCCAACACCTTAACTTGTGCACCATCACAGTCCTGAAAAATGATGCATTTCTACAAAGGGATATTTGTACCACAGTGAGTGTATATATTGTCATTAACCTAATATGCACTGATTGGCTTTCCTGTGGTGCCTTGTTGAGCCCCATGGTTCTGATGCCTTTTGTCCAAATGCCAGTAGAACAGGATTAGGACTGACCTCTTATTTTATTTGCTAACTGATCGACATACATTCACCGTCTCTTGTGGTTCTTCTGCATATAACGGAATCAATCCGATTGATTAAGTATGGCTTATCCTGAGCAGGGGACAGGGCATTGTCACTGCCCTGATACTTAAAGCAAATGCAGAGACCAGGCAAGAAAGAAACACTGATCATTGATTTCACACTAAATTTAAGTGTAATTACCCTTTAACTGAAATAACTTTTAATCAAACTTCCGATAACTTCCTGTGATTGGAATTTCTTCCACTTAGTGATCAGTAATAGATATTGGATTATCTGTATTTTCAACTTCAATGTAGTAATGTACTGCACTCATAATAGAATTTAATCATTTCTTAGAGCTTTAGTTTTAGCATTTATGGCCACATCATATACAGCCCCAAAACAATCTATATACAATAAATTATTTACATGTTCATCATTATAGCTAAACCAAACAAAATCTAATGGTGTAAATACTAACAAACAGCAGCCATGTCAGCTAGAGTGCTTTATCATCAACCTCTCAGATTCAGCAGGCAGAAAATATAATATTACACAGAAAATATAATATGACACAGTTAAGACAGATTTAAAGAGACTGAATGACAGGGTTAGAGTAGATTTTAACAGGAAAATAGCAGAGCAATAGGTTCTTGCAGGGTTGAATTCGTGCACATAATTTATTGTGCCATATCTTTTTTTGTATATTGTAGGTGTTTACAGACAGAGTCTGACAGGAAAATTGGGTAAAGTTGATTACAGTGCTCTCATAGTTGCAGTGTGAGATTAAACAAATACATTTTCACAATATCTTTTAGCCATCTTCTCCATATGTACTATGTATTCTGTAGACGACCTTGAATATGTAGACAATTCCTTTTCCAGTCATTGTAATATGTGGCTCCCAACAGGCACCAATCAAAGCACTGTTGAAACCCATGCCCTCACCCTAACCTTCATAAGCTTTTACCTTGTAATACAAGTAGATTTTTTTTTTAAGTTGGGCCTTCTAGTATGAAGAAAATATATGTAGGACCTCTATGCCTTTGAATTTCCACAGCGGTAACAGATTAGTGAAATTTAGGACAGACATTGACAAGGAGCTTAAGGAACAGCCATAATGCTGTGGGTTATGTGAATATCTACGCCAGTTTCCTTCCTTTAATCAGTGTCATGTTTAATTAATCTTCTAATATGTGATTATACTTTAACAAGCTTAAAGTCATTTAATGTAAGAGGGAGCGACTAAATTAAATTCCTTCTTCACCTTGTCATGAAAAAACAGTGTAACATTGTAATATTTTAGTTTGCACATGTAGTTGATTTTGATGTGCATCTCACCTTGGAGAAAATACTGCAAAGCAATATTTTTTTTAATATTAAATAAAGTAAAATTAAATATTCGTTTCTATTAAAACAATAAGCTATTTTATCATTTTTAACTCTGCATTTTATCTCCATTTGTCATTTTCAGGATCACGGGAGGTCCAGAATCTATCCCGTTACTCACTTGGCACAGTCATAAGTACTTCCTAAGACATGGCTAATAATATGCCTGTGTGATGCCCAAGCAAGCCAAAAGGCACCAATGGGTCTCCAAGGCGGTGGGATAGGAAATGCCAGCTACACCACACTCACTCTAGCTATGATAATAAGCTTATTACTGATGTTAATTACAGTGGGGGTCAAAAGTCTGAAGCCACTAGTGAAAATGCTTCTATTTTGCATTTTTCTCAATGTGAATACAATGATTTGTGGTACAAATCATATAATCAGCATAACAATTTGATTGAAAAGTTGAACACTACAGTTGAAAAACGTTTTGATACATTTCAGAACTTATTGACATTTGGTATCGCACTCCTGTTTTTTTTTTTGCTGTAATGATAGCGTGCACTTTGAGCTGACATGGACTCAATGGAGTTTGTGCAAAATCTGATGATCCATGTTATCCCATCATGATTCCAAACAGTATTTGTGTTGTTAGTGTATGCTTTTCTTTCTCAGTCTTCAAGTTCCCCCATAAATACTCTCAATGGGGCTTAGGTCAGGCAACTTAATACAAATTAATCCATATGCTTTCAGATAGTATCTATTTTTGTCTCACATTGTTGATGATTTTCTAAATATAATATGCTACACATGCAGGTTAGTAAAGAAGTAGATTAGTATAAGTCCTACAGAGTTGTTGCAGTCTTGTTGCCATTGTTGGGTCCTTGGGCAAGACCTTTCACCCACAATTCTTTTCACTGTAAGACTGTATCAGTTGCAAGTCACTATGGATAACGGTGTGTGCTAAATGACTAGATATAGATTTTGATTCATTACATTCCCAGTAAAGCAAGTGTAATAAATGGGCTTCATTTCTCTATACTCACACATTAACGTTCATTCTCACAAAATGTTTATTTATATTCTCTCCTACTGACAGTCCTTAGGCTGTGACTCTGTTGAACAGTATGAAAGATTTAAGCTTCTGGCAATATTAAAGCAATAATTTTCTACAGAATGAATCTGAATGTCTCATTTTGCAATTCCTGACCAGATCTGCTGTAATTAAATGTCTTGAACCCTGTTTGTAACCTTAAACAGTCTCCTACACCCTCTGCACACAGATATGCACAACACTAGCTCCGTCACTCTCCATTTTCATATTTCTGTTTTTTCAGTGGCAGTGGAATTGAATACAATTATTAATACCATAACTGGGGGAATCACATGAGTTTGCATTGAATTTGAAGGATTCTTATTTTAGTTTTATTCGTAGTTTAATTAGTGACTATAATGCCAGACTATGGGTGAATAAAAAGACAAAATGGCAATACAAAGCAGGTGGAATAGCTGAAAATCACAATTTTTTTTGCAAGTTCTATTTATTTTGACTCTGACCATTTGTGTGTTTGTGTGTACTCATTCCACTACTCTGTTCCAGTGTGTGTCAGGAGTGTGTTGGTGCGGAAGAGTGAATTGAGTGTATTTAAAGATGTCATATGGAGGATGGGAGAGGCGTGAGCACTGTGCTGTCCCTTTAACCTTTGATCTAACTGAAGACAAGATTTAGAGTACAGGAAATGGGAATAACCTCTGACACGCACACGCGCACGCTCGCTCGCGCGCGCTAGCACACGCGCGCACGGTGTAACAGGGCCTGGAAAATGGAAATATAGAAGGTGAAGAACCCGTATAAATACAGCGCAGCAACCGTCTCAATCTGAGTGATCTACCCTGGAGTGAAATTCTCTGTGCCACAGGAAGCTTATCAATTACAGAAGTGCTTCTTAAAAGCCTACATGGCACAGATGTGCCCACAGCCATGATCAAACACAACATCACACAACAAAAGAAAATAAAAGATGGATTACTTTTCCCTGGCTTTTCCTAATTCCCTGTCAGCTTTCACTAAAAGTCCTGTAATGCTAATCTCTTTAGCTAGAGAGGGAATATGTCAGTTCTGTATCCTCTTTATCTGGAATTAGACCGAAATACAAGGGAAAAAAATACTTTGTCTGATAAGGGTCCAGTGCTTCCTTGGGAAGAACATTCAGCTGCCTGTTTCTATACTCATGAGAAAGATAATAAGTCGTGTGGACTAGCAGCGATCAAAATGGTACCACACTCATTACAGCATATTACTAAACTTTTCTTTGCCCTAACCTCTTAATCTATCTATTCCTTTGTCATTTTCTTTCTTAATTCCTATTCCATTCCTTGTCAGAGCAGAGGCTCCTGTCAGATAGCGGGAACACACTGGACATATTATCAGATGTCATTGCTGATTTGGGACAGACTCATTCAGGCTCCCTGTATAGAGTAATACACTACTAGTCATGGGCCGACAGAAAAATGAAAATGGGTTAACACTCAAATTCACTCTTATGCTTTATCTCTCTCTCTCTCTCTCTCTCTCTCTCTCTCTCTCACACACACACACACACAGAGAGAATATATAGGGCAGTACGTTTTGCCCCACTATTTCTTTATCATATTCACATCTTAATTTATAGCCGAGTCGTCATTATCACGTCTGTCAGCCTTGTTTAACATCTCCTGATCTTCCATGATTCCCGGCAGGCTGACAGGAGTGATTGCTTGCCTTCTGTCAGCCAGCTGATAGGAGCTGAGTGATTAGCCTGCTACCTACAGCTAGACAATGATGCACAGGATTTATCAGGCTGGACCCCATATTAGTGGGATAGGTTGTGGGATTTTGATAAGACCGTGCAATGATACATTGTGATAAAAGGGTTAGGCAAAATATTATTAGAAACACTGAACAACCTCAATAAGCTACTATAAACAAACACTTCTATACAGGCCTGGACAGTACAGCATGACATAAACGAAAAAGTGAAAAGGCCAAAAATCTACTCACCCCGCAATAAAATTAGTCAAGAGTTTCCATTATCTTGGTCTTGATTTACGGCTTTTATGTTTGTACAAAAAGCCAGCACTGCCACTGACGAATGATAAAGAGGGAATAAATTACTACAAGTTAAGTGGGCACTTTAGCTACTGCACCCACATCTAAACTCTACAAACTGTGTTATGCTGCGAGAACGTGAACCACACTCAGGCAACAATCAGTCGAAATCACAAAATCTTTCATCGTTTGGCAATGGGTAGCTGCTCATCTTTTCTCTCAAAAGAGCTCAATTTGTGGGCACTAAATAAAAGGCTCAGTTAGGCAGTTTACTGTGGATCAGGACTGCCCTGCTGAGCTTCATTCAACTTTAGCCTAAATACCGTTGTACATGTATAACCTCAAATTATATGTACTATAAGGTAGGGGAGGGCAAGACATTGAAAGAGAGCAGACAAGTGAAAGGCAGAGAGAAAGATTGCACTAACAATTCTGTCAAATGTCACATCAATCCAGAGCTTGAGACAGGGCAGGTTGTGGCATTTAAGCAAGGGGGTCACTAGGTTCCTGTGGGGGATTTGGAGAGAGGTCAATACCACTTCTCCACGCTCACTTGACTTACCTCTCTCCTTCATTGTCACTTCTTTTTCTACCTCTTTATGTGTTTATCGGACGCCTGTTGAGAACAGGAGGCAGAGATCATTAAGAGACCAATCCAAGTTACAAACAGTCTGGATCATCTCTGTCCATTTCCACCCAACAGGTGTCTATAGTTTCGCTTATAGAATGAAACACCACAATGGACAAATCTGTAGTGCAATGTGTGCATTTGGATGATACTGAAGCCTCATTTTAAGCATTTTGTACTGTATTCTATGAAATAGTTTTTATATAGTATTAGTTGTATATTCAAGTTGGTTGTCAAATTCAAAATAAGGTGGGCGGTCTCTTTGCTTCTGTGTTTTTGTGTTTATCATGTCTTCTTTTAATGTTATGAGTAAATAATTAATAAAACATTTGTTCAAAAAAAACAAAAACTGTTGTAAATTTGTGACCAAAAGTGGAGTCTATGGTATCTGAAAGGTCTCCATTCCAGTCTATTTGTAGTATAGCCATGATGTATTTGGGTGTGCTAATCACTTTAGAAATTTTTGACAAACGTTTAATTTCGAAACCAAAAGTCGGATTCACAAGTTTTCTTAAAAAATAACTTGAGAAGGTTCTTAAGACAAACACTAAGAAGTTAATACGAATGTTCTTAAATGCAAATCTCGAAAAAAAACAAGTATCTCAAATATTATATATTAATATTAATTATTTCCTTAAAATCATCATTGTTTTCTTATGTAGGCTATGTTGCATTTTACACTTTACAATATACGGTGCGAGACACAATTATAATTTGTATTTACCATTATTTCCGTTATCTAGTTTAATCCGCTCAGAGGACAGCAAAATGGAGGAGAAACATCAGTGTTCAAAAACATTTGGTATTTTAAGGATGACCTTCAGTCTAAAAGCTTTTAAGCTTTTACATTGAACGCATGTAGGTCTAATTTCCAATAACTAAACTATATATAGTTTGGTCAGTTTTGATGCTGAACTTGTCAACTCTTATAGCCTAAGACAAGTGTGAGACTGTGGTAGCCTAGCGGTTAAGGTACTGGACTATGGACCAATAGGTCCAGGGTTCAAATCCCACCTCTGCCAAGCTGCACTGTTGGGTCCTTGAGCAAGGCCCTTCACCCACAATTGCTTGGATTGTAAGATTGTATCAATTGTAAGTTGCTCTGGATAAGGGTGTCTGCTAAATGCTGTAAATGTAAAATGTGTGAGGCTATCATAAGTTTAAGAAAAAAACATTTAAGAACGTAATGTTTTTTCAAGAATACCACTCATTCTTAAAACTGTTCTTAAGAAAAGAGTTAAGCAAACAGTTAGATCATTCTTAAAAAAACATAATTCTCTAAAAACAAGTTATTTAAAGAATAAGTTCCGTAAACTTGTTTCATAAGAATGAAGTTTCCTTTCTTAAGAGACTTTTGTGAATCCTGTCCCAGCACTTCCATGTACAGGTACTCCCCAATTTACTATGGGGATATGTTCCGACAAAATCCATCGTAAGCTGAATTTATCTTAAACCGAGGAGTTTAGTGTAAAACTGTATATATCACAACATTAAACATTCATAAAACCCCAGCGCTCCTCAGTCCTTCCACATGACTCCATACATCATGCAGTGCCCAAATGTAGGAGAGTACTGTAGTGCGTAGCATACCTTTGCATATTTTACGTTTTATTTGAAGTATGACTCCATGACTTTAGTTTCATTCTTAGATTTATCATCTACGCCGCCCAAGGAGGTTGGGTCTCTTTTTGAGTCTTGGTCCTCCCAACGGTTCTTCCTCATAACACTTAGGGAGTTTTTCCTTGCCACTATCACCTTAGGCTTGCTCAATATGGGATTGGACGTAAATATTAGGAGATAATCTAAACCTGTAAAGTTGCTTTGAGACAACACTCCATTGTAAAAAGGCGCTATATAAATAGATCTGACTTGACTTGACTTGACTTATACATGCTTGAAACACAATAAACTACAGAAAAAGTCATTAACAGAAAGTTTATTTATAATAAAGCATTGAATATCTCATGTAATTTACTGAATAACTAAAAACTATTATTGCACGTCCATAGCTATTCCTCATACATTTCCCAGAGCTCATCACTCCTGCCATGTGACCCCCTACATCATGCACTGTGGACTTCAACTTCAGAGAGCAGTACAGTATCTTTACTGCTTACCTCTTACCTGAACTTTGACTCCATGACTGTAGTTTGCTCTTAGACTTATTATCATCATACCCCGGCCCTTAATGTCGATGTGCATACTTCACATTCTATTCGAACTTTGACTCCATGACTTTAGTTCGCTCTTAGATTTATCATCTACGCCGCCCAAGGAGGTTGGGTCCTTTTTGAGTCTTGGTCCTCCCAAGGTTTCTTCCTAGAACTAGGGAGTTTTTCCTTGCCACTGTCGCCCTAGGCTTGCTCAATTTGGGATTGGACGTAGTTATTAGGAGATAATCTACACTTGTAAAGTTGCTTTGAGACAATGCTCCATTGTAAAAAGCGCTATATAAATAAATCTGACTTGACTTGACCTCTTGCCCGGGAAAATTCAAAATTCAAAATTCAGAGTATGGTTTCTGCTGAATGTGTATTTATGTTTATTTTCGGATTCTAATTGTGAAGTTGAAATATCATTAAGCTACGCCTTTGTAAAATTGGTATCTGCATTCTAATAGTGGTGGAGTATGCTGTGAAACCTGGCCCCAAGTTGATTTTGGACCTAATACCAATTTTTAGTTGGATATAATGAAAAGAGTGTCTTCATTGTGTTTTCTTTGTCTAAATTTCATTTAGAACTGAAAATGACAAACTAAGAAATGGACTGTGGTAGCTTAGCGGTTAAGGTACTGGACTATGGACCAGAAGGTCCAGGGTTCAAATCCCACCTCTGCCAACTGCCACTGTTGGGTCCTTGAGCAAGACCCTTAACCCACAATTGCTTGGATTGTAAGATCGTATCAATTGTAAGTCGCTCTGGATAAGGGTTGTCTGCTAAATGCTGTAAATGTATCTCCATACTGCTCGTCGTCTGTATGCATAATTCGCTTACTTTTCCACTGGGTGAATTTTATATCTTTATTTACGTTTAGAAAAATATCTGGGTTTTGGCAGATTGGAGTGACTCTCGATGGTGTCGTGTGTACATTGGTGGACCCTGTGGACTTAACCCGTGACACAGGTTGCATTTATGCTTGCCACCAAATCACGCTGCTGGGGATGTTCTCATCCCCAGCCACAATGTTACCTTAAGTTGAGATGGGTGTTGGATTAATATTGTTCTCATAGGCAGTTTATTGTCACATAGTAACCAGAATGCATTCATACATCTAGTACCGAGAAGGGAACGCATGGAGTTGGATACCACCACCACCACCAACACACACATGCTCTTACACACACACACACACACACGCACACACACACCCAACATCCCGTCAGCGGGGCTGCATGGCAATGATTTCTCCTTACTTTTGTGTGGGCTCTAGTTAAACCCAGGCACTAATGGGCTTTTTTTCTCCAGATAAGAAATTACCAGCGCAGGCCGCTCTTTTGTCTCTCCCTGGGAGCTCAATAGCCGTCTGCGTGGAGAAAGGCCTCGGTTACCAGAGAAACGGAGAGTGTGCTCCCCTCGTCTCCATGGTAAACAGCAGAGCATTTTGTCACAACCTCCTTTTCAAACCCTGAACACGCTTTAGCAGTTTGCCTACAATCAGGGCTAATGCATGCTAATAATTTTTACAGGATAATCCATCTTAAACACTCCAGCATGTGTACATGAACCTAAGAAAAAAACCCAAATTGAGCATACATGGTAATGGCATCTGTCCATGCTTTCAAATGTACGCTACAAATGCAATGTGAAGAATGGGCAGAACACAGCTGCATATAATATGCAACTAATGAATCTCGTGAAATGTTAGAGAAAGCTAATTTATCAGCTGTTAAAAAGTTTCAGATAAGCATTATATAGGCATCAAAGCAAATACATGTATTAATTAAATTACAGAGCAAAAATGTAAAATACAGATAAAGGCTTTTTAATACAATTCCGTTGAACTTCGCTTGAAACCCATTTACGTCTTTGTATTGTTATCAAGGTGTAAATTACAAAAATTGTACCTTCAGTCCTCCAACTTCAGAAAGTAGATTGTTCTTGTATTTTGTGCAATACAAGGCATCATTTTCTATTGGAGTTTGCTTTAGGTGTGCAACCACTTTTGAGCTGAAAAGAGATGAATGAATGATGGGGAGGAAGGAAGGAGGAAGAGGCAAACAGCTCTGATTTTTTTTTTTTTTTTTTTTTTGTGAAACAAAACAAGGCAGCCAGTAGCTTCCATTTCACTTCAATCAGGGTGAGGGAAACAGGGAAATTACAGCGCACACAAAGACACTGCTGTCGTAATTTCAAGGATAGACAAACCCTGCAATAAAATTACCCAAATTACTGGCGCTCCCTAAACGCTGCTCGCGGCAGTGGTGCTCCGGGGAGAGTGCGCACGAGCATACCTCAAACAGCTTGTTCGCGTCACCCCTTATATTCTAATAAATGGGTTACTGTCAGATAAGACACACCAATTTCACCAACACTTGGAAGATGTCAGGTGGTGCAACCATATATTAATCAAATATTTAACCTTAAAGCTATTTACCACCACAATAATAAAATGTAATAAAATAAACTTTGCAGAAATTAAGTAATTACATTCTAAATCAGCATTTGTTTCTAAATTAGCATTTGTTTTTAATATTTTATGCATATGTCCATGTTTTTGTTTTATTTCTTGAAAACTGATCATTGAAAGTTAATAAATATTAATGCATTACATAACCGCTGCAGTTATTTTGCTTGAATTGTATAGTTTTGTCAATAATTTACTAATATAAGTACATATATGTATATATATATATATATATATATATATATATATATATATATATACACACACATATATGTACACACATTTTAGGTATATTATATAGAAGTTACATAATTGATATGTTCTTAAGTGATATGTTTTTCTTCCTTTTTTCTTTTGGTGGTGGTGGTGGGGGTGTCTGAGATGTCAAGCTGAATGATTGTAGCTAAAAAAGAAAAGAAAGACTTTTGATTTGTAGAGTGGATGTTCATCTTGTCACTGTACCACAAAACGTACTTGAGCTCATCTTTATGATTACCCTAAAAAGCTTTTCTTCAAAGTACTTTGGTCTTAGATATATCATGCCAAATGGTCAGATCAGCTCAAGATGTTTGGTGACAAGAGCCAGCTGCCTGAAAGGGCAGTTCTTGTTGGCCTGGGTTTGACTCCTGGTTGTGGTAGCCTAGTGGGTAAGGTACTGGACTATGGACCATAAAGGTTCCAGGTTCAAATCCCACCTCTGCCAAGCTGCCACTGTTGGATCCTTGAGCAAGACCCTTAACCCACAATTGCTTGGATTGTAAGACTGTATCAACTGTAAGTCGCTCTTGATAAGGGGTGTCTACTAAATGACAGAAATGTAAATGTAATGATAGAATAATAATATGAAGTTAGTTTATGGGACTGTACAGACATAAATAGTCAAGTCACTTCATTGTCTTAACTATTCGGCTGAATAAATAAATAAACTACAGTACAACTACCATGAAAAATCCAAGAAGTTGAATCTGTTCATCTCGACATAGATTTTGTTGGAGAAACGTTTCGTCACTCATCTAAGTGACTTCTTCAGTCTCAGCAGTTGGAAAATTGGTGCTGGTACCAGTCGTTATGCAACGTGCTGTATATAAGATTGGGGAAGTTTTCAAACTGCTGAGACTGAAGAAGTCACTTAGATGAGTGACGAAATGTTTCTCCAACAAAATCTATGTCCAGATGAACAGATTCAACTTCTTGGATTTTCTTACCTGGATCATTGAGCATGCATCAATACGTTTTGATACCATGAAAAATGTTTAGTACAAATCTTGCACATGTACTTTTGACAGTAAAATCATACCTCCGCATAAGCCCAAGCAAACTGAAACCATTTTGAGGTGAACAAAACGTAAATAGCAACAAATAATCTACCCTACTGCATTTATGACGATTTATATGATCTGCGCACAGTTAGTGGCATACTGCAAAGTCACATCAAGTGGGCTACAGCAACCTACAAAAGTGTCCTGTTGTTATTATCAATCAGAAGAATGCATGTCAGGAAAAATTTTCAAGATCATTTTGTAATAACTACAAAACTGTATACCTGAGAGGTAGCTGGGGTGTTCAGTTTAGTTCTTCTGTCTGTTGACTGCTGCAAACATGTCTCTTTTCCAGTTTACCAGTATTTTATCCCATACATTTTCTGTGTGAAGGCATCAAAGGTAGTCCATCTTATTTATTAAGCAACAATGAAAGATCCAGATTATTAAATCTGCTAAGGTCACACAGTGGCAAATCACTGCAGTAACAAGTTCAAATCCTAGTGGTGTCTTCTGGACTGGTCAAGCATGCCAGAGAGATAATTGACACCTACCAAGCCATCCAGGCTAAGAAGAGTTAAACATGAAGAAAAAAAATCATTTTCCAAATCTGAACAATAATTACATCACAATTCAATAAAATATATAATACAGTGATACCTCGGTTCTCAAGCATCTCAGAACTCGTTGAATTCGATTCTCGATGCATTTTGACCAGAAAAATTGGTCTCTGTACACTCCGCACTTGCTTACACTTGTATGAGTAGAGCAGTGTGACTCATTTCAGCCGAAACTCGATTCACAATTCATGATTCATGATCAGTACACAGTGATTCAAGTTCACAATAGCCATTGCTCAGTGAAGCTGTTTTTTTTCTTTATTTTTACATTTACAGTACTGTATTCTTAGTGCAAATAAGTCTCCATGGGTCCTAAAAAGGGTTGTACTGACTGCCACCCGAAACTGACTGCCGCTCGACAACACAGACTGCAGTTAGCATTAGCAGCGATGCTAGCGCCCTGAGTTCACCAATAGTGTTTTGCTTTTACTTTTCCCTTTAAATCCATTACTCACTAAATTACATGAGAGTTTTCACCACTCTTTTATAAACTAAGTGTTGTTTTAATGATTTTGACCAACTGTAGATTAATATAAGTGTTTATAATATAAGGCAGTATAAGGCAGTCTTCTCACAGGCCATATTCACAGTAGCTTTCTTATTTGCACTGTGGTGGCCAGTTGCACCATGTCACACATACAACACTTGCCTGCAGCAGCACCAGCCAACAGTGCCATGGAAGTCACATAGTGGAGTATTGTCTTGGGCTAGCACAGTTGCATCACAGAACGGATCAGTGCAGCCATATGTGAACATACTGTAAACAAATAACAGAGAACAAAACACACCAAATGTCAAAAGCAGCTGCAGAGCTCACAAAGTCAGCTCGGCAACAGACAGGTAAACAAAATGCATACCAAAAGCAATCAGGAACTGCCACTGACTCACACCTGCCAGACAGTACAGTAATAAGTGTACTAGGTAGCTAAAACAACTAGAAAAAATGTCAGCTCTAACTTAACAAAGTAAACTGGCTGACTTTTGCTACCTATGTACAATGAGGGCCAAAAGGCTGAGACCACTAGTGAAAATGTATTGCTTTTTTTATTACAAATCATATAATCAGGATGAGTGAAACACTGAATCTTTGACAACGATCTCTTGATACATTTCAGAATTCATTAGTATTTGGTATCTCCTTTCTTTATGTAATAATACCAGGGTGAAGTCGAGCTGGAATTCACTCTATGTTCAAAAACTGATGATCCCGGCAGGATTTCACAATATTCCAAAGAGCATTGTGTAATTTGCTTTTTACAGGATTTAGCAGACACCCAGAGCGACTTACTTGTACAATCTGACAAACCAAACAATTGTGGGTTGTGGGTTGTGGGTCTTTCTCAAGGACCCAACAGTGGCAGGATGGCAGAGGTGGGATTTGAACCCTGGACCTTCTGGGCCAGAGTCCAGTACCTTACCCGCTAGGCTGAATGCTTATATTCCTGTGTTTTCAAATGCCCCCCAAAATATTCAGTCGGGTTTAGTTCAGGTGATTGTGGAGGAACTCCAAGACAGTCAGCTGTCCTTGATCTTTGTTTGTCTACAAGTACTTGTTGCAAAGCTTTGAGGTGTTCTGAGTCATTACTCTGCCACAATATGAATCCTTCTCCACATTACTCTAAAACAACTGTTTCACTAATGGCCTCCGACTTCCACAAGTTGGGATAAACTTTTTCTAAAAACAGACTTCTCCAAATCTACACACACACACACACACACACACACACACACACACACACACACACACAAATCATTTAGCAGAAGTTCTTATCCAGAGCGACTTACAACTGATACAACAGTCTTACAATCAAAGCAATTGTGGGATAAGGGTCTTGCACAAGGACCCAACAGTGGCACCTTATAAGGTCTGAAGTGGGTCATTACAGTCCCACACACAAAAAGTCCAATGTGTTATTTCTTTCCAAATTCATATTTTTCTTTCCAAATTCTTATTTACCTCTTTCCCCTTTCCACACCATAATAAGTTTACCAGTCATGTAAGGACTCCATCGGTGTCTTGAGTTTCTGTTTCTGTTCATTTTAGCCCACTTTTCCACTAACTCAGTGTACAAGTCAATTACACTTTGTAGATGAGCTATTCAGGTGTTCCACCTGCTTTTCTAAATAAGCTCGCACGTCTGGGGGTTCTGCAGGTTAACCATGCATCCCAGTTTTAGTGCCTTCTTTTGACAAGTGTCTTTGATAATAAAAAACACATTCCGTCAATAGCAGTATTTTATTGTTTAATGTCAATAGGTTTCACATGTGAACTAATGTAGTATAAAATCAGCCCAGTATGATGTTATTGACAAACATATGAGGAGCAGTATCAACGAATAGTGCTGTCTAAAAAGGTCAAAGGAAAGGTTTGATACAGTGGCAAATGAGTTAAATCACATATGGCATATCAAAAGGACACCTGTTAAAGGAAGTTGCCAAAACTGTGACATTTTGACTGGCTATCAGCGTCAATCCCATTGAAATGATACTATTGGAACAGCAGGTGAAATGCTGAAACAGGCACCCACAAACTCTGGCTAAATAAGCAGTCATAATTGACACTGGTTAAGTATTTACCTTAAATGAAGAGTAGGTGTAACCAAGTGTTAGGGAAAAAAATATTATTAATTTTGTTCAGGAAGTGCATTTTCATTCCATAGTCATCCATGTCTATATACCACATCAGAAGTTGCAGAGAAACAGAAGACTTTTTCGGACCATTTTCTGTAAACCCTAGAGATGACTGTATGAAAATCCCAGTAGATCAGCAGTTTATGAAATACTCAGGTCAGCCCATCTAGAACCAACAACTAAACCACGTTCATACCGCCTTGCTTCCACATTCTGAAGTACTTTGAACTTCAGCAGGTCATCTTGACCATGTCTACATACCTAACTGCCAAATGCCATGTGAATGGCTGTCCAATGCATTTAATGCATTCTATTCAATGAATTCAGAAAGTCTTTCACTTTTTTCACTTTTTGTTATGTTGAGGTCTTGTGCTAAAATAAAAAATAATAATTGTTTGATCTGTACTCAGTACCCCATAATGAAAAAGTGAAAACTTATTAAACTTATTAAAAATAAAAAACTGAAATTTCTCTTGAACATAAGTCTTCAGACCCTCTGTTATGACACTTGAAATTTATCTCTGGGGGCCTCCCATTTCATCTATGAGATGTTTCTACACCTTGATTGAAGTACACCTGTGCTAACTTCAGTTGATTGGACATTATTTGGAAAGACCCAGACTTGTCTATATAAGGTCTCACAGGTAACAGTGCATATCAGAGCAAAAACCAAGCCATGAGGAGGAAAGAACTGCCTGTAGAGCTCAGAGACAGGATTGTGTGAAGGCACAGATCTACAGAAAGCTACGAAAATTTCTGCTGCACTGAAAATTCCAAAGAGCACAGTGGCTTGCATAGTTCTTAAATGGAAGACGTTTGGAACAACCTGATCAAGAGCACTAAGGACCTCAGAATGGGCTGAAGGTTAGCCTTCCAACAACACAATGACCCTAAGCACACAGCCAAGACAACAAAAGGATTTGCTTAGGGACAACTCTGTGAATGTTCTTGAGCCAGAACCCTGACTTGAACCCAATCGAACATCTTTGGAGAGACCTGAAAATGGCTGTCCACTGGCGGTCCACATCCAACCTGACAAAGCTCGAGAAGATCTGCAGAATGGCAGAAAATCCCCAAATCCAGGTGTGCATACCTGGCATCATAGCCAAGAAGAGTGGAGTCTGTAATCACTGGAAAGGTGCTTCAGCCGTATTTAGATCAATGCAATATTTTAGTTTTTCCTTTTCAATAAATTTGCAAAAAAAAAAAAAAAAAATTTTGTTTTCATTTTGTCATTATGGGGTATTGAGTGCAGAACGATGTGGAAAAGCGGAATTCAAAAAATAATTCATCGCAAGGCCGCAACACAACAAAAATTGTAAAAAAAGTGACATGGTCTGAAGACTTTCCAAATGCATATGTATATACAATGCATTTTTCCATCCACTTTCTTTTTTCTCTATACTTCCTCAGAAGAAAATCGCATCTCTCCACCCACCTCCAGCACTGATCCAGGGAGACATGATTAACATCTCCCTTGTTTTTTCTCTTCCTGCTCGGGAACAGGATATGTTCCAGTCGCCTTGAGCAGGCCTGCACACTAAAGCCTCAATGGCAATCCATACAAAAGAGGGAGCTACAGAAACAGGTTCTACTGACACCATCTATACCCCAATATCTCATACAGCTGTCTCGTAGAATAACAGTTGAAGACTCTTACCACTGAACAGTTCCAACAATACTTTGAGAAAACTAAGCTAAGATTAGAGGAATGTAAGTTGTGCAGTACATGTGTCATAGTACACAGTGGAAAAACGGAAATGCAGTTTATTCATAAGTTTCCAAGTCAGCAGAGAAAGATGAGGGGCATTAAACCATTTTCCATACACAATCCCTGAATTATGTGGTGCTCTGTAGATTAAGTGTTTGTTTTCTAGCTAGACTAGCTGGTTTGGATACTTTGTTTTATGATCACGTGATGACAGTGCAGTGACAAGGGCTATGCTGGCTCAGCAGTTAAGATACTGGATTATTGATCAGAAAGTTGAAGGTTCAAGTCCCAGCATTGACAAGTTGATATTATTGGGCCCTGGAGCCAGTCCCTTATCTGGTGTCTTGAAATTGAGATTGTACCTTGAAAGACTGCTTCAGTTGCAAGACGCTCTGGATAAGGCTATCTGCCAAATTCTCTAAATGTACACGTAAATGTAAGTCAAATGTAAAGTGCTACCAGGAACATTGTTTAAGAGTGGATTTAAAGTATTCTGTGGGGAATTATTGTACTGGTTTTGCTTTACTAACCATATTATTGAGATTTCAATTCATATTGTGAAATGTGGCTGCTTCTAAAAACACATTACTGGTTTATATGATAAGAGTAAACACTGGAATATGTTTGTATTTTCCTTTCCTCTTAGGTGCATTCTGAACATTCTGCATGTTCCCTGAAAGTATCGCATAGTACATAGTCTGAGCCGACTTATATTCACAAAAGCTCTGTTTTAACTGTGTGGTGTTCCTTACAGTGACATCTTACCCATTTCTATTGTTCTTTGAGGAACTGGGGCATAAGAATATACCAATATCTTTGTGTATTACAATGGTGACATGAAATTGTCACTGTACTAATACTTGTGGATGTGGCAGAACCTATACTGGAAAAATGGTGATGCACATTTTCCTAATAATAAAAAAATGGGTCTTAACTGCTCAATATTGTTTATCATGGAAAAAGAGAGCACTGATCAGTGATACAATCACTGATGTTTTCAGTTTTACTGTATTTACCCTAATATATTGTCTTTAAAAGCACTTAATTCAATTCAATCATTTGCAAATTACAATATTTTCATTACATATTCATTAAGTCACAGTTATCATGAAATCCTTTACAACAAATGCGTACACTAATATTTGATATAGCTAGGCTAGGGTGTACCATAATGTCAGCTGAGTGTAATAAAGAGTGTGAGTAATTGGATTGTGCGTATTGTTGTGTGTGTGCCCAAGGCCTCGCTGGCTGGCTGTAGACTGGCTTTATTTGTTGAAGAGATACCGCAGAGCTGCACTACCATGCGGTGGAAAAGCGCCATAAGAGAGCTAATCACTAGGAGGGGGAGAGACCATGACACATACTGTGATTGACACACAATAGCCATGGATTCCCTCGCTCTGCTCATCTCCTCTCGCTTTTTCTAAAGAAAGGGGAGAATGAAGAGACAGGAGAGGGAGGGAGAAAGGGTGTGATGGAGGGAGGATGGAAACAATGGAGGGCATAAGGGTGAAAGAGAGGGAGGAAGAGTTGAGATCGGCCAAATCTTTAACTTAACAGTCAGGCTGGTGTAGTTTGCACAAACACACACACAAACATGCATTCACACCCACTCACACAAGCACGCATATACGCACGTACACACATACACAAGACAAATCAAGTCAGATTTATTTCTATAGCTCTTTTTATAATGAGGCATTGTCTCAAAGCAGCGTTACAATTTTAGATTATCTTCTAAATTATAAAGCCAATCCCAAATTGAACAAGCCTAGGGCGACAGTGGCAAGGAAAAACTCCCTGATAGTTATCAGGTAAAAACCTCGGAAGGACCAAGACTCAAAAAGGGACCCGTGCTCCTTGGGCAGCTTAGATTATATATATATATATATATATATATATATATATATATATATATATATATAAGATTTAAACTAAGTTAACTAATTCATATTTAAAATTTAATCATTAAAATAAAATAACAGGTAGACTAACATTTTAGAGGAAATGAAATATTATGAAGAGTATAATAAAATAGAGAATATAAAACTTATAGCGTATAAGTCAATAGTGAACACACACACAGACACACACACACACACACCTGCCTGATTAACCTGCGATTTTCTTAAAAATTGGTTCTTGAAGCTGTATCTCTTTAAAACCTGTTCATATACATTTTATTACAAAGTCAGCATTTATTGTTAATTTATTTATTTTTCCCAGTTGTGGATGCCTGGTGGTTTGTATAAAAATAATTATTTATATAATTAATTGAACAAATATCCAGCATAGGCACTGGAGTCACACAGCAGCCTAATATGGATCCATGTTAGAGTGCCGGCGATGCCTTCTGGCCTTGTCTTGTCACACATGCAGACATGAATGGCTATGTCTGAGGGAGTCTGGAAATCATCCCCTGGTGTACATCTGTGACCCCTGCAAACACTACGATGGACTGACATTCAGTCTAGGGCAAAGTTATGCTAATATGCTTATGGACTGTCTTCAGTGACCACAAAAGTGACATTAGAAATGTGTGTTAAAAAAAAAGTAAACTATTCCAGAATTATCCTAAATAAAAACAATGTAAACATTTTAAAGAACTGAAAAAGATGGCTTCTTGATATATTTTTCTCATATTTATATATTTTTCTTGTTTTTTCTCATACATGGCCCCCCACCTATGGAATAAACTACCCACTTTCGTTCGAGACTCAGACACTCTCCAAATTTTTAAGTCTAGGCTAAAGACATACTTATTTATGCAGGCTTTTGACTATGTTTAGACCAGGATGCATGGCTTGGGTCACTGGGGCCGGAGTCTGGAGTCACGTCTGGCCTGCCTGCCTTGTCCGCTAGCCGGGAGTGTCGGGTGGGCGGTCTGGCTGAACTGGGCTTCTGTCCTCTTGATCTTGAGATCTTGATGTTGGGGTTCATAGTCAAAGAGTCTTATGGTGATCAGAGACGTTGGGTTGCTGTCTTCTGCCTCCCGTGGCGTTGCCAATGTCTCATGTGATCCCTCTTGGCTGTGTTACCTACCAGTTCTCCTCTTTCTAGCTATGCTGCTATAGCTAATGCTGCCGGTGTCTCATGCTACACATGGCATCAGTGATTGTTAATAGACACTGTGCTCTTAATCAATAACTAACTACATTTTCTGTTTTCTCTCTGAGTTGTGTTCCGGTACCAGTTCCAGCCCCATACGATGTTCATCTGCTGCAGCTCCACTCAAGCTGCTTCCGTCATCAGCTCCAGCCCCATCATACCCGGGCCACTTAATGCCGATGTGCATTTTTCACATTCTATGTGAAGAATGACTCCATGACTTTAGTTTCATTCTTAGATTTATCATCTACGCCACCCAAGGAGGTTGGGTCCCTTTTTGACTCTTGGTCCTCCCAAGGTTTCTTCCTCATAACACTTAGGGAGTTTTTTCTTGCCACTGTTGCCCTAGGCTTGCTCAATTTGGGACTGGATGTAAATATTAGGAGATAATCTAAACTTGTAAAGTTGCTTTGAGACAATGCTCCATTGTAAAAAGCGCTATATAAATAGATTTGACTTGACTTGACTTGACTTTTCTTGACATGCATATATTTCTATATAAGACTCATTAAAAGTTCTCACAAACGCTTGGTAGCAGTTGGCCCAACCAGTTATTAGATTTAAGGGGCAATCACTTTTTCACACAGGGCCATGTAGGTTTGGATTTTTTCTCCCTTAATAATAAACACCTTCATTTAAAAACTGCATTTTGTGTTTACTTGTGTTGTCTTTGACTAATATTTAAATTGGTTTAATGTTCCGAAACACTTAAGTGTGACAAACATGCAAAAAGTAGGAAATCAGGAAGGGGGCAAACGCTTTTTCACACCACTATATATACATGTAAGCAATGTATATATCTCACTATACATATCTCGCCAACCTCATCTTTCTACACCTGTGATGGCAGGATGGATATCCCCATGCACTGACCTCCCGCCAAACTTAAAATGTGACATATATCCTGCCAGCAATTAAATTCTACCCTACTAAGCCAGCAGGTTCAGATTACCGGTAGGTGGCACTTTAACCCTACTTTAAACTTGCAACGCCGGATGATGTACAGCCCCTATTTGTTATCAAAGACGGTTACTTTTAAGAGGGGATTGGGGATCACCCTGGCAATTTTGATAGGAACCCTAGATGCAGACCAACAGCCGGACACAGGACTAGATACAAATAAAATGAGGCTTTATTATACAATAAACAGATATGGTCAGAAACGAAAACGTAACGATACTTAAGTGGTGTGGTAAAGCAAAGATATCGAAAGTCCAGAATGCCGGCTTGAGAGTCCAGGAAGCTGGCACAAAACAAAAACCAAAAGCGTGAATGACCAGGAACTACGGCGGCGGTGTGTGACTTGCTTCCATGGGCGAAGAACACTCCTGCAGGCAGGGACAATTCCAGGAAAAGCGTGGCAGATAGACAGGATGGACGGGTGGCTGTCAACAAGGAGAACGTGGCGTGAAAACAAGGCAGGCAAAAACAAAAGCAAAAAAAAAGGCGAAAACAACAGAACTGGCTAGCAAAGCAAGGCTACGCTAAGCTAGGCTAGGCTAGGCAAGGCGACGCAAGGCTAAGGCTAAGGCTATGGCTATGGCTATGGCTATGACAACGGCAAGGCTAAGGCTAAGGCTATGACAATAGCAAGGCTAGGAGGCCACTGGCTTGAGCTGTGAAACATGGAATGTCGGGCCTATATGCATGTGATGTGGTAACTTAAATTTAACAGACGTGGTATGGACAATCATTTCAATAGGAAACGGACCTATATAACTTGGTGCTGATTCTTAGACTCTACCTTGAGGGGAATGTTCTGCACGGAGAGTCATGTTCTGCTTCAGAGTGTACGTAGGTTCAGGTCTCCGGCAGCTGAGCGCTGGGTGGTGCCACAGGCCTAGAGGAGGGCCAATCTGATGGACTTCCAAGTCCTCTGGCACCTCCGTAGGTGAGGTTGAACCAAAAGGACAGCCACCTCAGTCTCTAGGTCAGCGAATAAAGGCAAGGGGATACCCCAAGGATGCCTCGAAATGCGAGGCCTATTGTGGGCATACTTCGCCCAGGCCAGGTGGCGATTCCACTTTGCTGGATCTTGAGTGGACAGGAAGTGCAGAGAGGCTTCAATCTCCTGTTTGGCCCGTTCAGCCTGCCCGTTAGATTGGGGTGAAACCCAGACATGAGACTCACTGTGGCTTCGATTGCAGAACAGAGAACTGGCGAGACAGCATTCGGCTTGATATTCCTGGAGCTGGGTCGGTAGATCAAAACAAAATTGAAATGAGAGAAGAAGAGGATGCATCTGGCTCTTTGAGTCTCTTTGCCGTCTGAATGTAGGCCAAATTTTTGCGATCAGTCCAAATGACAAAAGGCAATTCTGAGCTTTCCAGCCAGTGCCTCCATTCTTCAAGGGCAAACTTAATTCTCAACAACATAGTTGGCCTCAGCAGGGGTGAGGTATCGAGAATAAAAGGCGGAGGGGTGGAGCTTATCGTCCAGGCCCACTCGTTGCGAAAGGATGGCATCCATGCCAGAATCTGAGGTTTCGACCTCCACGACAAACTGTTTACTGGGGTTGGGCTGAATCAAGGTGGGTGCTGACATGAACAGGCCCTTAAGTCACATGAATTCCTTCTCAGCTTCCAGAGTCCATTTAAATGGAGTCTTAGTGGAGGTCAGCTGGATGAGGGGCGGAGCCACTTTGCTATCGGCTCTAATAAAATACCGGTAGAAATTAGTGAAGCCCAACAAGCATTATAGCTCCTTCCGACCTGGGGGAATGGGCCACTCTGCAACTGCCCGCATCTTGGCTGGGTCTGCTTTGATGCAACCCCTCTGGATTATGAATCTGAGAAAGGTGACAGTACTGGCGTGGAACTCGCACTTCTCGTGGTAGGCATTTGCAGCTCTAACTTAGAGAAGATGGTGGCCCCTTGCGGAAGATCGAAGGCAGAGGGAATAAGAAGGAGTGGGTCTTTGTTGCGCTTGGTTATAGCATTCAGGCCTCAATAGTAGATACATGGTCTAAGAGTTCCATATTTTTTGGAGACAAAAAAGAATCAAGCTCCTAACGGGGAAGAGGAGGGTCTAATTAAGCGATCAGGCATTCACCAATATACTCTTCCATGGAGTCCTTTTCACACCGGTACAGGTTATACAGACGGCTAGTAGGCAAGGGGGTGCCAGGGAGTAATTTGATCGCACAATCAAAGGGACGATGGGGCAGAAGGCTCTTGGCAAGGTCTTTGTTAAATACCTCTCAGAGATTGCAGTACAAGCGAGGCACTTGTGAGAGGTCCGTGGGTTCCTTGGGCCGAGAAGAGTGAGACAACGTCTTGGAGGGAGGCACCACCGATAGGAAGCAGCTCTGGTGGCAGAAGTCACTTTACCCTGTGATCTTTCCTTGACTTCAGTCAATGGTGGGGTTGTGGCAAGCCAGCCATGGGTGGCCGAGGACCAGAGGTGTGTTGGGAGCATGGATCACAGCGAAGGTCACAACCTCACAGTGGTTACCAGACAGGACCAGAGGAATTCGGAAGAGTTTGGTGTTTAATGAGGGCTAGCAGTCTGTAATTTAGAGCATAGGCGCATCTCGGGGTTTCCAAAGCTTCCAGCTGGGTGCCAAGCTGAGGCCTGAAGCTGTCCATGAAGTTGTTCTCTGCTCCTGAATCAATCAAAGCCTCCATGGGGCATGTGACTCCTGGCAGGTACATAACAGTGGGTAAAGTGAGTGACAACAGGCGTGGATGAGAGGGACTTCCCAAGTGCTCGTCAGGGCCCCCGGGTTTACTGACGAGCTGCCCCTTTGTGTGAACCGGGCAGGAGGAGATAACATGGTTAGAGTCCCCACAGTAGAAACATAGTCCCTGCTCTCTCTGTCTAGAGCCTTCTTGGGGGGCGAGTTTAGTGCGGTCCAACTGCATGGGTTCAGTTTCTCCAAGGATCGGGTACCACCAGGAGTGGGGCCTCAGAGGCTGTGGGTCTTGAGTGCGGAGACAGGGTCGCCTGGACCGGATGCTGGGCCCTTTCCAATCGGCATTCGTGGAAGTGCCAGTCCAGGTGAACGGCCAGTGCCACTAGAGCCACTAGGTCTAGAGGTTCATCACGGGTGACTAACTTGTCTTTGAGGCATTCGGACAACCCTTTGTGGAATGCCTCGTGGAGCGTGGGGTCACTCCACTGGCCATCTGCAGCCAACGACCAGAACTCATAGTCAGCGGCAGAACGACATAGTCAGCGACTGACCGGGAGCCCTAACGCAGGCCGAGGAAGCGACTCAATGCCGCTTCCCCATGGCTAGGGTGGTCGAACACCGTCCTAAACTGCTGGAGGAAGTCATCGTACGAGACGTCCTCAAAATCCCCCTTGGCGAGCCCACATTAACGCCCTATCTCGCAGGAGGCCAATAATGTAGTAGACCTTACACGCATCCGTAGCAAAGGCCAAGAGGCACAACCTGAACACCAGACTACACAGCATGAGGAACACCTGACACTTATTTAAATGACCCGAGAAGGGTTCAGGGTGAGTAATGGGGACTTCCACACACGTCGCATGAGGCCCCGCGTGGCAGGAGCGGAAGACTGGGGTCCAGAGGGGGCATCCAGAGAGGGTGTAGAGTCCTGGGTGCTGCCGGAGACT
The DNA here is from genome assembly GCA_025084515.1 of Ancistrus triradiatus. NCBI lineage: Eukaryota > Metazoa > Chordata > Actinopteri > Siluriformes > Loricariidae > Ancistrus > Ancistrus triradiatus. The sequence continues at coordinate 127,925 of JAJAGP010000993.1, forward strand.
GGGATGGTATGTATATGTGTGTATATATATATATACTATATATATAATATATATATTGTATGTATGTAGATGTGTATAAATATAGATATATATCTATATATATATATATATATATATATATATATAATATATATTATACCACACACATCTACATACTACATACATACAATATATAGTATATATATATATTATATTATATATATATATATATACTGATATATCTATATATATATATATATATATATATATAATACACACATTTGATTCCAGAGTTATGGGTTTTTTTGCATCAGGTTAGAAGAGAGGCGGCTGAAGAGAAGAGAGGCGGCTGAAGTGATGCACCCATCATGCCTAGTGCCTACCGTACAAGCCTGTGGGGAAGTGCTATGATCTGGGGTTGCTGTAGGTGGTCAGGTCCAGCTTCAGCAATGTTATGTGCCCAAAGAATGAGGTCAGCTGACTACCTGAATATATTGAATGACCAGGTTATTCCATCAATGGATTTTTTCTTCCCTGATGGCACAAGCATATTCCGAGATGCCAATGCCAGGATTCATTGGGCTCAAATTGTGAAAGAGTGGTTCAGAGACATGAGACATCATTTTCACACATGTATTGGCCACCACAGAGTCCAGGCCTGAACCCCATTGAGAATTTTTGGGATGTGCTGGAGAAGACTTTGCGCAGTGCTCCAAACCTCCCATCATCAATACAAGATCTTAGGGAAAAATTATTGCAACTCTGGACAGAAATATTGTGACACTGCAGAAGCTTGTGGAAACGATGCCACTGCAAATGCGTGCCTTGATCAAAGGTAAAGGCAGATTCAGTAAAATATTACAGTGTGTGACCTTTTTTTGGCCAGGCAGTGTATAATGTCAGCTGTAACATTTTGACCACCTAGTCTGCAACAAAGTGACACATCCACATTCTTTCACATGATTAATCATGACGTCCTCCTGGGTAGAACATTGTACAGAACATCACACTTTCGACCAGCTTGTCTTTAAATGATCTGAAACTACTCACTGATTCTTTCTACTATTGCATCGAAGTGTAAATAGAAGATCTGACAATTGTTAAAAAGTATAGTGTGTGCCTGCCAAATACCAATTTGAGTCTTTGTCCAAGACTTTTGCACAATACTGTATACACAGTATTAGTGGTTTAGCAGCCATGCATTGTCACTGATTGCACTGCAGTTGAAATCCATCTTACAGGTAGTAAGTGGTCTTAAATTATTTAACTGCTCTTTCATCCATGTTCCAACTAGTGTAACTTGTAATTTGGGCAGTTCAGAGAAAAGCTAATGGTCCTGAAATCTAGAAATCAGAGAAGTGCTTGGCAGACTGTGACTTTCTCCATCTCTCTCACGACTCCATGAACAGGAGCTCTGACTCTATGTCAGATCTCCAGCTAAGGTTAAGAAGATCATAGAAATATCAGAAATGAGTCACTAATGATACAGGAAAACTCCTCTGGAACTCTCTCATCTTGATCACACTTATATGAGAAGAAGGGCAGAGTCAATGTAATGAAGATTACAGGGTACTTGAACAGGTGCTCCACTAAGTGCTGTATTTCCGAGATGTACTTTAATGCAGGCTACACCAAAAGTGGCTACACCTTCCCACTGTGGCCTGAATGATAAGGCTAAAGGCTACAGAAACCAGCATGCTGCAAAAATACTGAAATGTAGCTGAGGTGGTATTAAACAGATTCATTTTAACAAATAATGTGTGTGAATGAATACACATAAGTCCACGCACAATGCTACACAAACACCTGTACTGTAACCATCAGCAAGAGGTCACTGTTTCAGTGGTAAACCACCTAAAGGAAGGAGCAACTTTCACTGACTACATCTCCACTTCAGAAAATCATTAAGCCATCTTATAGAGCTGTTTGGAAACAAACACAACTCATACAGACCTGCTCTGAAACTTCTCAGGCTTAGCAGGAGTTGTTTTTACACTATTAGAGTAAATAAAAAACTATAAAACTAGCACAAACAGATATACAATAGTATTCTTTAGCAAAAAATTAACACTTTACCATGGACAAAAACCCAAGCATAATTACAAACTTAATGTCACAGGACTGTTTTTGCTGCACCACCATGTTTTCTAGTCGTGAGTTAATGCAAGTTGGAGGGTTACAGAGCTCCCCCTGTAGACCATGTTGACAAACTTTCAATACTATTCACCTGCTTGCTCTTAATCAAATGCATTGTAACAAATGAATGATGTTTTACAAAATATAAGGAAAAACGCAACTACTGTACAGACAATCAGGTAGATTGTCGAGCAGAAGAGAGAGAAAGAGAGCGAGAAAGAAAGTGAGAGTGAGAGAGAGAATACTTACTCTGAAATAAATACAGATGTCGATCTCTTCTCTTCTGAACACCCCCCAAACCTCCCTCCCCACTCCCGAGCTAATTAACCTGGTTGCTCTGTAGTAATGAGTTCTCTCTAGTGGCAGGCTAGCTCTGAAAGGGGAGGCACAGGGTAGCGATCCTCTCTGGCCGTATCATCAGAACATTGTCAGGCCAAACAATGGGCTTATCTGACTGGTTTTCAGACCCCCCTGATTAACGGAAAGGAATGGGGGAGATGGAGAAAAGGGCATGTCCTTGCACAGGCCCAATAAATGTCAGCAAAAAGGCCATGAGACGAGCCGTACCCTTAAATGCATTAGAATTTAGAACAAAGAATCCAGGTCACGAAAAACAAGAGCCAAAAAGGGAAAAAAGAGTCAAAGACATACTTTATCAGTTATCCCTAAGAACACAGGTTAGGATACTGCTACTACAAAGAAAAAAATATGTACATTTGTATGTATGTATGTATTATTATTATTATTATTATTATTATTATTATTATTATTACTACAGGTTATAGGTATTACTATAGAATTATAGCTGTTATTAGGCTAACCCTAAGCTGCTCATAAAAAACAATGTTCTTCAAGGTACTATGATGTATTTCCACCTCCTACATCAAGACTCAAAGAGGCTTTATTGTCATTAAAACTATATAGAGTGGTGTTTAAAAGTTTGTGAACTCTTAGTATATAGAAATATATACTACATAGGCAAACAATAGTCACCTTGTGTGTGGTAGTAACTTCAGGCTCATTCAGATGGTGATGCATGAAGATGATCTGGCTATAAAGACCTGTGTGACAGGATTCATAGTTGGAGAAGAGGTGGTACAGTGCAGTGAATGTCTCGTTCAATTTGTGGAAAATGGGTCACAAAGCAGATGTTAATGATTGGCAAAAAGGAGTGATCGCATTTGGGAGTGCGATATATATATAGAGATGTGTGTGTGTGTGTGTGTGTGTGTGTGTGTGTGTGTGTGTGTGTGTGTGTGTGTGTGTGTGTGAACCTTTGCATTCAGTAACTGGTGTAAACCCAATGAGGATCAGTAACTGCAAGTAAACTTTACAGTTATTTTCATCAGTCCTGGATATTGGCTTGGAGGAATTTTAGCCCATTCATCCATAAAGAACAGCTTCAACTCTGAAATGTGACTGGGTTTCCTCACGTGAACTGCTTGCTTCAGGTCTTTCCACAACATTTCTTTTGGATTAAGGTCAGCACTGTGATTTGGTAATTATAAAACCTTAACTTAACTCTTATTTAACCATTATTTGGTAGACCGATTGGGTGTTTAGGGTCGATCTCTAGACATTCTCCTTTAGAATTTGCTGGTATAATTGAGAATTAGTTGTTCATCAATAACATCAAGCTTTTCTGTCACAGATGCAGCACACCAGACCAAACCATGATACTACCACCATGTTTCACGGATGGGGTATGGTTCGTATGCTGGAATGCAGTGTTTTCCTTTCTCCAAACATAATGGTTCTCATTTAATCGAAGAACTTCTGTATCAGTTTCATCTGTCAAAACGGTTTTCCAAAAACCTTCTGGCTTGTCCAACTGTAGATGGGCAGCAATGTTTTTTTGGAGAGCAGTGACTTTCTCCTTGCAACCCTGCACTACAACCCCTACAACATTAAGATTAGAAATTGTGATAGAGTCCTTTCATTGTCCTGTGTTCTTTTGTGACCTTGAGGACTGTTGTATGCATTGTTCTTGAAGTGATCTTTGTTGGTTGACCATTTCTGTCAAGGGTATCAATGCTCTTGAATTTCCTCCATTTGTACACAATCTGTCTGATTGTGGATTGAAGAAGTCCAAGTTCTTTTGTGATTTTGTTGATTGTGTTTTATAAATCTTTCCAGACTGATCAGCATCAACAACTCTTTTGGGGGTTCCCTGAAATCCTTTGTTTGTGCCACGATACCATGAAGGTCTTTGATAGATCCCAGTTCTTTAAATAAAACAAGGTGCCCACTGTTTAAAGTTATACTGTATATAGAAAATTCTTTCACCCTGGGTGAAATCAAAATTGGTTTGGTGTATTGAGGTGTCTGATGGCTGGGGGGGAGAAACTGTTAGGGTTATGGTTAGGCAGTCACAGTACACAAGTTCCAGCACAGTTTGTCAGGTAATAGAAAGGCAAAAAGTTTGTGTGAGGAATGTGATGATTCAGCTACAATGCTTGTAGCTTTTATAGATGATATATGTCCAAGATGGGTAGATCTCCGTGATGGTTTCAGTTGTCTTCACAATCCTCTATAAGGACTAGTGGTCCAAGGCAGTGCAATTCCCCAACCAGACGGTTATGCAGCTGATCAGGATGCTCGCTATAGTCTCTCTGTAGAAAATGGAACAAAGTCTTGTTTATTGAAGATGTTACTGGACTGGACATTTTGGCAATGGATCTAGTGTTGAGGATACAGGCGAGGTGCTCAGTGTACTCCCAAGAAACTTGCTGACAGTCTCCACAATGGAGCAATTGATGTACAGGAGAGATCATCACATACTGTCCTAAAGTCAACAATCATCTCTTTTGGCAGGTACTGGTAGGTGGATTGGCCACTCTAAACGACCATTTGACTGTGGATGAATGAATGTGGGGTGGCCTGTGAGGAACCTGTATCACATCCAGGTTGCATTCTTGCCAGGTGTCCAGTATTTCTGTGACATACCTCAGATCAACCATACCTATCACGAGGATAACGTGGTTTTTGAAAATAGCTGAATGAATAATTGTGAATAATGAGGTGAAAATGTACACAAATGTCCATAAATATACCACACAAACATATAGCAGTGACTTTATTCAAGGAGAACTAAGTGTAAACTGAGTCTCAAATATTTTATAATGGAGCACATGTTAAAATAAGCAACTCTAGGCTTGAGCAGTAGGTATATTCTTAACCCAGATTACTTACTCAGTTCACTCACAATTTCCGTCTTTGTAAGAGTACTGCTTTAAAGACTCATAGGTTCTCCTTCATCACAACCTTAAATTAATTCGGTCATATCTCTCTCTCTCTCTCTCTCTCTCTCAATCCACTTTCCTATTTTGCAATTTATAAAAATGAAGTAATGAGAGGGCAGTGCAGTCTAAATCTCCAGAGCTCACCTCACTTCACCCTTGTAGTCCATAACAGGCCACTTAGTACAGCAATGGATTGGGGAACGGAAAAAATAAGAGACAGACAAGGAAGAGGACACAAGAAAGTCTAAGCATGAGAGGGACAGTGTAAGTAAAGTGGCATTCAAAATAGACTGGAGAATAGAATGGGAAAAATAATACAAAAAGGATGAAGTGGAATTGTTTGTGGACAGATGTTGTTCAAGGTGGACCCACATAACACACAGTTTGGTCTCTTCGAAGAAGAGTCAGCGCAGTCTGGGAGTATTGGAGGATGGGGCATGAGGAATGACAGATTTTTTAATAGGCTCTGTTTATTTCATTATCTAGTTGGAAACAAATGTGTCTTATTCCATGCACTGGGGCCTCCCACATAAATACAAACCAAACAAAGATTCCTCTGTCTGGGCCTCTGCCCCCCAAAACCCCCTTAAGTGTCTCAAGGTTCAGAAAAAATCTGAAGGACCCATTCACACATTCATTCGTCCATTCACTCAAATTCTTACACAGACACACGCATGGAAAGCACCACCCCCTCCACACATAGATGAACTGCTCAGCAACACTAATTAATCCTAAAATTAGCAAGCCAATTACTACCACACTTGTTCGGCTCACAAATTATTTAATCATTTTCAAATTGGCCTGTACATAGTTTGCTTGGTTAGACCCAGCATGGGATTATGTGTGTATATGTGTACAATGTGAAATTGAATTGACTTCAATGCACTGGCCAGTCTCTTTAAATCTCTAGTTCTTCCCAAACTAGAGAAACATCTTTCTCAAAGTACAGCATCCATTACAAATTACAGTAGCAAAGGTGCTGGAATATTTACTCTTTAACAGACAACACTGACGCCACAAACATGACACACCAAGACCCAAATCCATTCTTCCTTCATTTCGTACTGTCTTTTACAGGAAAATAATCCTGTCAAATACAACCAGCATATAAATGGGTCTTTATCCGTCAGTGCTGGATCCTCCAATTCCTCCCTCCTTCTCCATAACACGCTCCCGCATACACACTAGCATTCGCTCTCTCTACACCTATTCGAGATTGAGTGTGCCTCTGAGGGATTGCTGTTCAGTGCTTGTCAGGGTAAATTGAAAAGATGATCCAGTGAGCCATGGGGTAAACACTGAAGCCTTTTAATCTGAAGAGTCCACAGTTAAATAAATAGCAGAGTGTTCGCTTGCTGCCACCCAGCCCCTCTGGGCTTCATTAGGCTCCAATTACAGGTTCATTCAGCTGTGAAATACAGAAATGCAACAGCTGTATAAACCGCTTATGGAGTAGCAATTTGTGTGCCTTCCATAAGGCTGATGTTATCACGCCCTAATATGACATAGCCTTTTTCATTACATAATACTGAGCTCTTTACAACAATTCAGGTAATTAATTTCAATTCTGCTTTTTTAAGCCATGCTCCAGGGATACTAGCGCCTGCTCTCCAGGAGCATATGTTGAACAGACGATCACTGAAACTCAAAAACAAATGCATTGTAGAGTGAAATATTTAATTGTAAACTTTCTGTGTTAATGTTTTGCTTACCATGCACAGGGAAAGACTATGTAGTGGAAGTATGAAGGAGAATTAAATGAAATGTAGAAGAGAGTAATGAAGATGGGCTGCTGTTGAAGACGGTGTGAAAGAGACAGCAAATGTTTTGTATGATTATACTAACACATGTAACACACACACACACACACACAAACACACATCCCCTTAGACTAAGGCATAATGGTCGCATGAAAGTCATCAGCCACATCCCCCTTAAAGCGTCCCCTTACACCCCCCACCCACCCCGCTCTGGATTCTGTTTCATCATTTTAATTAATTTCTAATCAGGCGAAAGTAAACTAATCAGGGGTTGCACCACAACAGCGGCTGTGCTGCTCAGCTGTGGAAGCGACACAGCTCTTATAGTGCAATTTACCCTGCTGGGACACAAACATACCAATCTATTCTAATGTTGGGACTGTGTAAATACAGAATTTTAGATGACGAGTTTAGCCTTACTAAACAATATTACTACCTAGGAATTTTTTTCTAGCATACTGTGGCGAGAAATCTAGTGTGTGGAATGGAACATGATTTTATATTAAATCTACTGTTAACACGATCACTAAATGTGCAATGAAACAAGTCAAAATATCAGTACAACACCAGCACAACAATGTTCGCTATTATTTTAATTTGCTTCATCGGTTAATGCCTATTGTCTTAGTTGGCAGTGGTGAAACAGTGGTACTGGCCCAGAAGGTTGGGCCCTTAAGACCCTTAACTCTCAATTGCATAGATTGTACTCTGTAATGCCTTCCTTACACTAAATGAGGAGTCTTGCTGGCGCTGCGTCACAATCGCATCATTAGGTGTAAGGTGGTTAGGATAGCGGTCTTAAATCAGTCTTTTTCTAGGGACTGTAGTGGACTAGTGGTTAAAGTACAGGACTGTGGACCAAGTCAAGTCAGATTTATTTATATAGCGCTTTTTACAATGGAGCATTGTCTCAAAGCAACTTTACAAGTTTAGATTATCTCCTAATAACTACGTCCAATCCCAAATTGTGCAAGCCTAGGGCGACAGTGGCAAGGAAAAACTCCCCAAGTTAGGAAGAAACCTTAGGAGGACCAAGACTCAAAAAGGGACCCAACCTCCTTGGGTGGCGTAGATGATAAATCTAAGAGCGAAACTAAAGTCATGGAGTCAAAGTTCGAATAAAATGTGAAGTATGCACATCGGCATTAAGTAGCCCGGGTATGGTGGGGCTGGAGCTGATGACGGAAGCAGCTTGACTGGAGCTACAGCAGATGAACATCATGTGTGGGGCTGGAACTGGTACCGGAACACAGCTCTGTAGAGAAAAACAGAAAATGTAATTAGTTATTGGATTAAGAGCACAGTGTCTATTAACAATCACTGATGCCATGTCAATCACTGATACCAAGTGTAGCATGAGACCCCCGGCAGCAATTAGCTATAGCCCAAAGCATAGCTAGAAAGAGGGGAACTGGTAGGTAAACACAGCCAAGAGGGATCACATGAGACATTGGCAAACTCACGGGAGACAGAAGAAGACAGCAACCCAACGTCTCTGATCCCATAAGACTCTTTGACTATGAACCCCCCCGCTCTGCCCTTATTCTAAGGCAAGGATGCATGAGCTCAAGATCACGAGGACCGAAGCCCCAGTTCAGGCAGACCGCCCACTCAACACTCCCGCTAGCGGACAAGGCAGGCAGGCCAGACATTGACTCAGACTCCGGCCCCAGTGACCCAAGCCAAGCATCCCGGTCTAAATCTAGTCAAAAGCCTGTGTAAATAGGTATGTCTTTAGCCTCGACTTAAGATTTTGGAGTGTCTGAGTCTCGAACGAAAGTGGAAAGTTTATTCCATAGTTGGGGGTCCATGTATGCGAAAGCCTTTCCCCTGCTGTGACTTTTTTAATTCTAGGAACTAAAAGAAGTCCTGCACCCTGCGAACGAAGTAGACGAGTTGGATTGTAAAACTCTAAGAGGTCACTCAGATAATGTGGGCCAGGCCATGTATAAACTTTATAAGTTATAAGAAACGTATTTTTGTAATCAATTGCGGAATTTGACTGGTAACCAGTGCAGTGATGATAGAACAGGAGTGATATGATCAAATTTTCTAGTTCGAGTTAGCACTCGGGCAGCTGCGTTCTGAACTAACTGAAGTTTATTTATAGATTTACTAGAGCATCCAGTAAGTAAGGCGTTACAGTAATCCAACCTTGAGGTTATAAACGCATGAACAAGTTTTTCTGCATCACTAAAATAGAGAATATTTCTAAGTTTAGCGATATTACGTAATTGAAAGAAAGCAATTCGAGTGATGCTGCTAATGTGCGCATCAAAGGAGAGATCTGAATCAAATGTGACACCTAACTTTTTTGCAGACGGACTGGGCAATACTGGACAGCCATCTAGATTTAGGATAGATGTAGCCAACCTGTCTCTCACAGCCTTGGGTCCCACTAATAGAACCTCAGTTTTATCTGAGTTATCTGAGTTAACATCCTTTAGGCAGCATCCTGTTAACACTGATGAAGAATTGGACCAACTGGATTACACAAACTGTGCAACAACAGATGAGCTACTGTCTCTGACTTTACATCTACAAGTTGGAGCAATATGGTGAATGTCTCTAAAAGTGGACAGTGAGTTAACAGTGTTATAAAACTCTAGCAGCACTGCTGGGTCTGATCCAATCATACCAGCACAACACACATTAACACACCACCACCACATCAGTGTCACTGCAGTGCTGAGAATGATCCAATAGTACCTGATCTGTGGTGGTCCTGTCCATTAGAGAACAGTGTAAAGGGGACAAACAAAGCACGCAGAGAAACTACAGTCTACTACTGTCTGTAACTGTAGAACTACAAAGTGCACTGACCACTAAAACTTAAATAAAGAATAAGCAGACTATAAACTGAAAAATATAGAAGGCCTAAGATTATATATCATGTAGCAGGTATATGAAATCTCAATACATTTTGTTTTCACCAACAGCATGATAAAAAATATCAAAGGAATCTAGCTAGAGTCTTGCATATTGTGGCCATTCCAGATCTCCCATCTTTGCAAAATCATAGTCTGTGGCTAGTCTGTGACTAAACATTGTAGATGTAGAAGTCTTTTAGTGTATGGTCAGCATAAGATGCTCTGTATAAGGGCCCATGCTGCAAATGTAATCCTCATATTATTGATGTCAAAGTGTTTTTAAGTAAACAGTTTCTTGTCACATTTTTAAAGAAATGTATATAAATCAAGTCAAGTCAAGTCAGATTTATTTATATAGCGCTTTTTACAATGGAGCATTGTCTCAAAGCAACTTTACAAGTTTAGATTATCTCCTAATAACTACGTCCAATCCCAAATTGACAGTGGCAAGGAAAAACTCCCTAGTTCTTCCTTGCCACTGTCGCCCTAGGCTTGCTCAATTTGGTTGTCAATAGTTGTCGCTAAGTTTTGAGGCGTGTTTTTGGTTATTTTGTTTGTAATGAAAAACTTTGTATTAAATCCAAGCAAAATACATAACAGAAGCATTGTCACAAGTGGCCTGAGACTTATGAGCCCAGAGTTTTATAAAAGAAATGTATATAGAATCACATCTGCCAAGACCAGTGTTCTTTCGGATAATCAGGGAATCAAACAGACCTTAACTATAGACCAATAAAGCTCAGAAAAATGGATGGCATAACATAAAATCCCATGCCAGTGCCAGCCCCTTTCCTTCTTTATTTTATGGGTATAGACAGCAGTACAGTAATAAAACTGCCATCCCAGTTTTTTTTTGTTTGTTTGTTTTTTTAAAACATAAAACTTAGATTTCATAGTGGGGTTTACCAGGGGTCAGGTCATAGTTTTATAACTGAAATAACTTTATCATCCATCGCCATTAAATGTAAAAATGTTAAAATCTGAAAAAATGACTGCCAACACAGGCACTCTCGGTTCGAGTCAACCTGAGTGGATTATACATGAAAATCTTTAATCTCTCTCAGGCCTCTAGGATTATACTCTCTCCTCAGTGTGAGCGGACATGTTTACCCACGGTGAGTATATTTAGACTGTAAATTCCACTGCTGCCTCCTCTTCCCGCTGGCTGGCACTGAGAGAAGCACAGGAAGGAAGCCAAGAGGCAGATAATAACAGAATTTGAGAAAGAGAGAGAGAGAGAGAGAGAGAGAGAGAGAGAGAGAGAGAGATATCCCCTGAAGCAGAAAAAGAAAGGGAGGGTAAGAAGGAGGATTAGGCTTCTCATCTCCCTATGGATCATCCACTCTCTCCTCTGATGGTGTTCTCTGATATCCAACAGCACAGAGGGATGATCTCATTACACGCCAATAAACACTCTAACACCAATATACACCAGTGCTACAGAGCACCATTACAATACACAACCTAGCAATACCCAACCTCTACATGACTAATCAGTACTTTCCACGACACACATTTGACACAAAATAAATACTTTAGAACAGCTATTATGTTTGTACATCAAGCAACAAACTATAAGCATAAAGTATAAGAAATATGGCACAAGAACACGGTATAAATGTTTTGCCCTGCTTACATTTAACCAGTGCAATAGACTATACAGAAAAGTTCTAGTACTGATCAAGGTCTAAATATATAATATAAAGTATTAACTGAATATTAGTACAGTGGTACCTCTGTACTCATCGTTAATTCATTCCAGAAGGCAGGTCAAGTGCCAACAACACAGAGTACTGAATTCAATTTGTCCCATAAGGAACAGAGGGCAGTAACTCTTCCCGTCTGGGGAAGTTGGCTGGGGACGAAGTGCCGCCTAAGTTCCTGCTTAGACTCAAGATCCTAGAGTGACTCTGTGTATCGGACTACATTTTACATTATTTTATTTGATCTATCACTATAAGACTTATTTGTTTAGATAAATTAGTTTCATTCTTACATTTATCATCTATGCCACCCAAGGAGGTTGGGTCCCTGTTTGAGTCTTGGTCCTTCCAAGGTTTCTTCCTCTTAACGCTTAGGGAGTTTTCCTTGTCACTGTCTCCCTAGGCTTGCTCAATTTGGGATTGTACACTAGTAAACTCAGGGTGCTGCTGCTCAGCTGGCCCGGATGCCCAGCATTTACAGCATTTAGCAGACGCCCTAATCCAGAGCAACTTACAATTGGTACAGTTTTACAATCCAAGCAGTTGTGGGTTAAGGGTCTTGCTCAAGGACAGTGGCAGTTTGGCAGAGGTGGGATTTGAACCCTGGACCTTCTGGTCCAGAGTCCAGTACTTTAACCACTAGGCTACCACAGTCCCACACAGTCCCACAGTCCCACACAGTACCACGCACAAATCATTACATTTTTAGTTAGCCAGAAAACTGTTTGCTGTTGACTACCTAACTTAATATCCATTCCTCTGGACAAATTATGAATTTAATGTTGGCCACATACAGTATATTATTAAGATTAAGAATTAAGAATAAAAACTTGAAGGCTGACTAAAAGAATTTGATATTTTAGTCTAAACAGGTGAAAACATCCAACTATACAGCTCTGAAAAAATTAAGAGACCACTCCAAATTTTCTTAAGATCAACATATCTACATGTACCAGAGCAATTCCATTCCAGTATCTGATGAATTCCAACACAGACACGCCTCATTCTACTTAATGAGTTGCTGATTAGGTGATCACCAACCCAAATTGTATTAATTGAGGAAAAGTATAACCCACATAAAAGCTGTGACTGAAATATTGATTAGTATTTTGCTAAAAATGAGAAACTTGTTTTTTCGTATCATTATTATCGTTATTAAGCAAGGTCTGAAAACACTGCATCGTCTTTGTTATTTTGACCAGTTTGCAGTGAATAAATCCTCTTTTATGCTGCAAATAAATGTTTTATTTGAAATTTGTCAATAATTTACAGAATAAAACAAAAATGTTCTTTTTCACTCAGACACATTCAGTACCTACAAATAGTAAAACCAGAGAAATTGATAATATTGTAGCGGTCTCTTCATATTTCCAGAACGGTACATTACTTCAAAATTCTCTCTTTCAAAAAGTGGAGGCATAGCAAAATGAAACGCTCTAGATTAGGACGTCCAAGGCATTTATTCTATTGAGGTAAGACAGGCGGTGTTGTGCCCTGGTCACACAGTGATGCCTGAGGTAAGGGTGGAAAAGGGTGGGGCTGTACCCAGCAAAAACTGCAAAGAAACAGGTGTAATTCTAGCTGATGTTACTCCATAATGCTCACTCTCAGGAAGGCCTTCAGGTAAACTGACCTTAGACATGAACTTGAGAGGGATCACATATCAGTTTTAAAAATATTCCTATCAGTGATGAAAGAGAAAATAGAGTCTAAGAAGGACCACCCTAAAATATGCCTATATAAGTGGAAAATATAAGAAAATATATTTATAATGTAAGATTTTAACAAACAGATCATCTATCCTAAGTACAACCCCAATCCCAATAACATAGAAAGCAAAGTCAAATTGATATTTTCTTGTATTCAAATAAAAACTGTACAAAGACATGATATTAATCTTTTACTGTAATTAGCTATGTATATAAAGCGAAATGGTGGTGCAAGTGGTTAGCACTGTCGCCTCACGTCTCCAGAGATCCCTTGTCCAATTCCCTGCCCAGACTCGGCATGTTTGGAGTTTACATGTTCTTCCCATGTCTGCCTGGATTGTCTCTGGGTACTCCAGATTCCTCCCATATTTCAAAGGCATGTTAGGTCAAGTGGTGTCTCTAAAGCCTCCCAGTGTGTGAGTGAGTTTGTGTACATGTGTCCTGCGATTATTTTGCACCCTGTCTGTAACCTTCTGTAACAAGATGTGGTACATATACACTGAAGAGAAGCCACACAAACTGGCCTTGGTCTCAGCTGAGAAGGACAGTAGCACAGTGGAAATTTTTTATTTATTTATTTTGTAGTGTGACAAGTCATCATTTCAAATAGTTCTGGGGAAAATAGCTGTCATGTTCTCTGGACCACAGAGGACAAGAACCAGCCAAGCTGTTATCAGCATCAGACCCAAAAGCCAGCATCTTTCATGGTATGAGAATGTGTCAGTGCTTATGGCATGGGTAATTTTAACATCTGTGAGGGCACCACTAATACAGATATGTCTCCCACTCTTACTCTTGAATGGAAATTACAAGTTACTTCTTCTGTTTTCAGTAGTATTTCCAACTGAATTCATGTGTACGCTGTATATTCTACATACATATGTTTTAATCTCGTCTTAATCTCTCCTGCAAATCATACATATTTATATACATAGACAGATGTAGAGACAGTACTCTGTTGTAAAATGTACTAGATAAACAAATTTAACATGACTTGAATAAGCCCAACAGAAAATATCAAGACAAGTTCCAGAACTAGCCGGTAAAAGTAGAAAAAATATAATTCAGAAATGAATAAAATGAAGAACTGAAAATGTTCCTTGGATAACTATACAGGTATGCACAGTTTAATGTCCACATTATGTTCTGTGAAACAGAACACTGACCGAAACCTTGACCAGACATTACCATAGTCACATGGTCTTTTCATGCTATGTAATGTAAATATAAAGGGTGTTTTCACAAGAAAACTGCATGCAAACAGTTCATGAATGCTCCAGAGATACAGCTGACAAAAGTGGAACGCTCTACTTCAAGAGAAAATGGTATGTTGGACCTGATACTGTTGTTTGATAGAAGACAAAAATGTATTGATAGTATTATGAACAACATGGAAGATCAGATAAATGAAACAGAGACTCATCAAGTGAATGTGAAGCAATTTATATAGTTATAGGTTAGAGAGAATATGCAAGTAGTACTACTTACAATAGGACAGCCACATACACTTATGATCGCCATTTACAGCATGTTACAAATAAGTAGTGGAAAGTGATACACACAAACACTCATCAGCTGTCATCAGTTAGAACAGTCTCTAGCAGTGTTCTAGTACTCGTGTCCAGCCTCAGCCTCAAGACCATAAACGAGAGGTCTTAGTCTCAACCTCCAGTCCAATGCGTCTGTCTGAGGTAACGTTAATTATAAACTGAACCTTCGGTCATTACTGAATATCAGCAATCCATTCAAACAGAATAAATCAGTCCATTCTCTAAATGCCTAAATTAAATCAGATTGGCTAACAACAAATGACTAAAAAACAAATTACTGCTCTTCTCGTTCAGTATCCAATCAATGAACATGTTTTGTTTTGAATAGTCTGACCTTAAGATTGCAAGTGTGCATTTTCACTCACTCTAC
The DNA here is from genome assembly GCA_025084515.1 of Ancistrus triradiatus. Classification (NCBI taxonomy): domain Eukaryota; kingdom Metazoa; phylum Chordata; class Actinopteri; order Siluriformes; family Loricariidae; genus Ancistrus; species Ancistrus triradiatus. The sequence goes on from JAJAGP010000993.1 coordinate 143,244, forward strand.
CTAGTTAATATAGTTTAGGATAGCTTTTGTTTGAGGGCAGATTGTAATGCTGTTATTATGTTTCCACATTTAATAATAAAATGGATAGAATAGATGTTGTTGCTATAATTAGTTGGCATTATGTGGTTACTTCTGATTAAGTCTGAGAAAGAAGAGAAAATCATCACCATCATTTGCTTGTAAAGGTTACATTGCCTTAGTTTAACTAAGACTATAATATAACAATAATTAATACTAATTTTAGGCTATATATGATTAATGTTATATTTTACAACTTGTATGATGAAATATTATATTTTTATGCATATATACAATGTATAATGCCTGATATTGAATGTAAAGTGAATTTAATACTATTTAATTGTTTTCCATTTTTTTCTTTTTATTCTTGCATGATAAAAAAAATCTTAATCTGGTCTCGGTCTTGACTCAGACCTGACTGCTAAAAGTCTTGGTCTTGAGTCGGATTCGGCTCTAGCAATCTTGACTACAACATTAGTCTTTATTCCAAAGTTGAGCTAACGAGCAAGCGTCCCATGCACACAACTGGCACACACACACACAAACACAAACACACACAAACAGATTTGTCTTTGTGTCACTGTGGGGACGTTCCACTAGCATAATATTACAGAAGCAAATAAATCCTACTCCTGAACTTACATCAAACCCTAATTTTAACCCTAGAACCTAAAGCAGGTGCAACCTAATGCTACACCTACACCTAAGCCTAAGCTTAACCTCCATAGCCTAATGGAGATATTTTGATTATTTAGTTTTTTCAAAAGAAAGTTTCTTTACAAACAAAAGATCAGTTTTCCCCATGGGGACCAGCAAAATGTCCCCACAAGGAAAACATGTCAGATCTTTCTATAATTGTGGGAACCAAATTTTTAACTCCCACTCTGCTCTTGGATCTGCAGCACTGGTTGACAGTTTAAGTGGCCAGCTGTTTACTGCCACAACATCCACAGTTAAAGTGGATGCACACCTGCATATCTGTATAAAGAAAAGTGGAGGATGAAAGATCAACAATGTTGAAGCTGCCTTAGCTGTCTAAGGTCCTAACAAGGAGGATTATGTGCACAGAAATCAGACTCAAACTAGAAAGAACATGAGAAAGTACACCTGCTGTAGCCACATTTTCTGAGCCTGAATATTTTCAAACTTCCATTTTTGTGTGTAAATGTGTCTGCAAATGTGTGTATCCCTCAAATATAACTCTGTATTAAGCCATATTACATTAAAATGTCGTTATATTAGATGGGCATTACATAGGTTACATCATTCAAGATCTGAGCCACTTCATCTCAGGCCTGGAAGTATGTTTTTGGTTATGTGATGTTGCATTAGCTGTATTTTTTTGGAATACATGGCACAAAGTACAAGGGAATGTCTAAGGAGGGGTGCATCTTGGAACCAACATATACGGGCAGATTTTGGATATCCTTAATCATGCCCCCAGCAGTAAGGAGCCATAGAAGGAAAGGAAGAAAAGGAGCTACATGGGAAGCTGACCAAGGAAATCCTGTTGTTGAGATTGGCAAGCATAGAATCGGCATTGAATTTAAAAAAAAATCTTGAGGGATTTGGGATTTTACCAAAATCAGTAAAGCCAGGAGGAATAGTATTTGCCTTTTCCTTTTTATTCTTTAAAACAATTCTGTGTGCTTTTACACTTCGATGTGCCTGAAGGGCCATGTGTATGCTAGAGGTGAGTGTGTCACAGCTTCAGTTCATCTTTAAACGAGTCACTGCAGACGGCACTCTTCAAACGATTTTACAGTCAGAGTCTAAAGAAAGCACAGCTTAAAGAACACTCGTGTTGGTTCAGGATCAAACAACGCTAATTATTATTGGTATTCACTATAACATTCTTTACAATACCTCAAACACTAAATATAACACCTCCTCCAGCCAGGATTATATGTTACTTGTATGGAGGCAACACATTACCTAATAAAAACCCCATAAGGCAAGATAAAGGACAAATTAATTAAAACTTAACAAAACAACAAAGTGCAATTTGTCAATAGCAAATCTTGCATTAACACAACAACACAATTGCATATTCTTATACAAATACTCACAATTTGACAATATAATAAATTATATAACCATAATCGTAACAGTCAGTTTAAAGGCAAATAACTGTGTGCTATATTAAATAATAATAATATATCCAATAATAATAATGATATGCAATAAATAAAACTCTCAACACAATTGAATCACACATTTTCTTGCTTGGATCTGACACTAAAGAAAGATGTTTTTCTTTATAAAGCTTTACACAGTCATACTAATTATGGACATTATACACTCACCACCAATTCATTAGGTACACCTGTTCAACTGCTCGTTAATGCAAATATCTAATCAGCCAATCACATGGTAGAAACCCATTAGGTATGTAGACAATTTCAAAATGACCTGCAGAAGTTCAAACCAAGCATCAGAATGGAGAAGAAATATGATATGAACATGGTTGATATGAACCATGGTTGTTGGTCCAAGACATGGTCTGAGTATTCAGAAACTGCTGATCTAGTGGAAGTTTCACGCATAGCCATTTCCTTATGGTTTACAGAGAATGGTCTGAAAAACTGAAAATGTCCAGTGAGCAGGTGTTCAGTGACTGAAAATGCCTTTTTGATGCCAGAGGTCAGAGGAGAATGGCTTGAGTTGATAGAAAGGCAACAATACATCAAATAACAACTTGATACAACCAACGTAACAACTGCATGATGCAAAGGTAACCGTGTGATGCTATCATGTCAATATGGAACATGAGGAATGTTTCCAGCACCAGTTCTCAAGGCAAAGGGGATCCAACTCGGTTCTAGCATGGTGTACATAATGAAGTGGCTGCTGAGTGTACAATCCTCCTTAAATATTAGCACCCTGATATACATGAACAAAACTGCCTATAAAAACAATTCTGTATTGCTTATAATTTTGATCCACCTCCCAAATAGGACCTGATCTGTGGTGGTCTTGTGAGGGTCATGACCATTAGAGAACAGCGTAACAAAGTATGTAGAAAAACAGATGGACTGCACTCTATAATTGTGTATGACGACAAAGTGCTACTAGTACTACTAACTACAAACAAGGTAAGTGGAACTGATAAAATGGACAATGAGCACAGAGACAAGATGTACCTATATATATATATACATATGTATAGACATACATATGTATTCCATCTGTTTCTTTACTAGTCCCCATTTACTCTCTTCTCCAATATTCAGGACCCCCACAGATCAGGTACTATTTGGATGGTGGATCATTCTAAGCACTGCAGTGACAATGCCATAGTGGTGGTGTGTTAGTGTGCTTGCTGAGCATGCTGCTGGAGTTTTAAAACACTGTTAACTCAGTGTCCACTTTATAGATGTTCACCTTATTGCTCCACCTTATAGATGTAAAGAAATAGTAGCTAATCTGTTGCAGGACAGTTTGTACTGGTCAACGTCTAACCCTTGATCAGTGTTAACAGGACACACGCACATACATATATATATATATATATATATATATATATATATAGATATATAGATAGATAGATAGATAGATAGATATCTATATATATAGTATATGTATACACATAAACATATATAAACATACACACATACATACACACACACACACACACTGTATATATTAGCGCAGTATTTGCAATGTCATCTCTGCTAAATCCAGAACACAATTGAGGAAAATTGTCTTGCATTTATGGCCCATTTCTTTTTGACCAAGCAAAAATTCCTCAAGCATCAGCAACGTTTGTCTTTGTGAGAGAACCAATTAGCATGAATGCTGTAAATGTAAATATGAATGACTGACCACGTGATGTGATGAGCACAGGGCTCATAAAAAAACAGCAATGTTAAACTCATTACATTAGGCTGAAGCATCTTTGCTAACATTGTTAGTTTTTTGTCTCTTGTGAAACAGTACTAATGATTGAGCATAAAGTTATTGATGATCACAATCCAATCTGACTATTACAGCCTTTTCCGTTTGGACTAATTAATGTGCAGAATGTCATTGCTGACACAACGTATTGTTCAGTCCTAAAGCAAACTGGAACAATATTTGACCACTTTCCTCACACGCGCACAAACACGCACACACACAATATATGCTGGCAAATAGGGGTCATAACCACTAGGGTTGGTTTCTGTCTCCATTATACAAAGCAGGTGAACGGCAGAGGAAATGTTTGAGCACAACTAAAACATTGCTGTGCTTTAAATAAATTAATCATTGAGCACATTTTGTGTTATACAAATGTGGCTATTATTGCAGATTGTTTTTTCTAAGTAGGAAATAGTAATGATAAACTGCTCTTTTGTTTCAACAGTTTGCCTCATTGACTATTGCTTTCTAACAGCTTTATTGATTACTGACACATACAATAGATCAGCTAGTACTGCTACACTACATTTTATGAATCTATGATTTCTCAATGTTGATATTGGATGTACTCAAAATATTTTGCAGGTTCTTAATGCAGCAAAATAGTTTAAGACACTTTTTGTATTAACTTATATTCATCTAATATGAAAAATATCTCTAATCGTGTACAAAACTGCAACAACTAATATGACCGATGCACAGTTTTATGAATTAATCTATTCAATATATGCACAAATCTATGTATTAATCTATATAGATTAGAACATGAGAAACGATCAGCAAGCTTTCTCTGTTTTTTTTTCCCACTAATGAAATGAACTCTTTTCTGATGTGGCAGAGAGCCTTGGAGATATCATAGAAGAAGCTCCCAGCCACCTGTCAATCTTCTATCTACCTCCCCCCAGACTACCCACCCATCACAGCTAAATTGTGGGTTAAAAGATGGGGGAGCAGAAGAGTGTATGTGTGTCTGTGTGTGTGTTAGAGGGGCTCGAGGGACAGCACACAAAAGACTGCAGAGCTGACCAGCGCTCAGGTGAAATTGACTTGGAAATCTTCCATGACTCGTTAGCATAAGAAAGGAGCGTGTGGCTTTAGACAAAGACTCTTTTTCTCATGCAGAAAATCAATCTCTCCTGAGGCCCAGCTATTGTTCCCCGCCCCAGTACAGGTGTCCCTTCAATGGTCCTTAATCAAAAGTGTCAAAACAAAGTTAGAAGTTATCTCACCACTGCTGTCTTGGAGTGAGAGTGTCTGCCTGCATGCCAATATGTGCAAGTATCCACCCAAACCGCAGTGGTCCTATGAGCTCTAGATGTTCTTCTGTTGTTTTTTCAGTTTCTTATGCAAAGATGTGAATCTGAACAAATAAACCTGTAACTAATAACTATAACTGCTCTTAGATGCTGTTCTCAGTAGCACTGTAACATTGACGATCCTACCATAACAAATAAGTGTCCTCATACACAATAAAACCAATGACCTTTAGAAAGCTTTAGCACAGCATGACCCCTGTATTCAGCCTTGCACTGTAGATGAATGTACTGAAAATTTTTCTTGTTATTGAATCTGATTCACGTCAGTGTTCTGTCACCAACCATGTTACTTGCTTAGCCATTTACCATGCAGGCCAATCTTGATGGACGGACTGACTGACTGGAAGTGCAGGGCCATGAAAACAGAATGCAAGTAATTCTAAAAGCTTTGTCTCAGCTTTGTATTCATTTTGCCACAAATGTAGTGTGATCAGTAGGCTACGGGATATCATGGGGTGTCTTGGGGACAAGTCGTTCTACCAAAGAATGGTTAAAGAAGAATAAAGTTAATGTTTTGGAATGGCCAAGTCAAAGTCCTGACTTTAATCCAATCAAAATGTTGTGGAAGGACCTGAAGCGAGCAGGAATGGGAATGGGCTAAAATTCCTCCAAGCCGGTGTGCAGGACTGATCAACAGTTACATGAAATGTTTAGTTGCAGTTATTGCTGCACAGGAGGGTCACACCAGATACTGAAAGCAAAGGTTTAGGGAGGCTTTCCTTGCCACTGTCGCCCTAGGCTTGCTCAATTTGGGATTGGACGTAGATATTAGTATATAATCTAAAATTGTACAGTTGCTTTGAGACAATGCTCCATTGTGAAAAGCACTATATAAATAAGTCTGACTTGACTTGAAATATGAAAGTTTCACATACTTTTGCCACTCACTAATATGTAATATCGAATCATTTTTCTCAATAAACAAACTACCAAGTATAATATTTTTGTCTCATTTGTTTAACTGGGTTCTCTTTATCTACTTTTACTACTTGTGTGAAAATCTGATGATGTTTTGGTCATATTTATGCAGAAATATAAAAATTTTTAAAGGGTTCACAAACTTTCAAGCACCACTGTACATTAACCTACAGATCATTAACACTTATTTTATAATAGTGTTGATAATCTCATGTAAATTAGTGAGTAATGGATTGAAAGTGTAAAGTAAAAGAAAAAACACTTGCTCTCTTGGTGAACTCGGGGCACTAGCATAGCTGCTAAGCCAAATGCAGGATGTGTTCTGCAGACATTAATTTCTGTTTTACTTTCAGTTGGCTCCTACAAACTAACCTTTTTAGGACCCATAGAGATTTGCACTAAGAACACAGTACTGAAGATGTAAAAATAAAGAAAAACATGATAAGCACAGTGGAGACCTTCCCTGAGCAAGGTTGGACACTGTGGTAGCCTACTGGACTATGGACCAGAAGGTCCAGGGTTCAAATCCCACTTCTGCCAAGCTGCCACTGTTGGGTCCTTGAGCAAGACCCTTAACCCACAATTGCTTGGATTGTAAGATTGTATCAATTGTAAGTCGCTCTGGATAAGAGTGTCTGCTAAATGCTGTAAATGTAAGGCTATTGTGAACCTGAATCACTGAATCACTGTGTACTGAATCATGAATCGAGTTTCGGGCAAAACAAATCGTGTGGCTCGACTCACACAAGTTTAAGCTAGTGAGCCAAGTACCAAGCAAACGTCGAGAACCAAGACAAATTTTTCTAGTCAAAAATTTCACCAACAAGAAGTCTAGTTGCTTTCAACTCAACACTCATGTCGAGAACTGATGCACCAAAGGGTCTGAAGACTTTCTGAATGCATTGTCATAATATATATATACACTATACATATATAAAACTCAAATTTTTACCCATCATTCCACACTCAATATACCATAATGACACAGTGAAAACAGATTTTTTTTTTTTTTACCAAAAAACTAAAGCAAAAACTAAAGTAATGCATTGACATAAATATTCAGAGGAGGTGAGAAATCTAGTGATGAAAAGCCGTGGTTGCGGTTGAGTTTTATACGTGTTTAATATAAACTGTGCTATGATAAGTACGGTATATATTAAACTCCTCAATTTATGACAAATTCAATTTACGATGGTTTTGTACCTGTACCTGTACTGTGTTAATATACACTCATGGACAAAAAATAACTCACCAAGAAGGAGTTGTTGGAATCGAATAAAACTTTATATGTGTGAAAGAACTTCTTATCTGTGAAAGTATATCTAAATTTTGAATATTGCCTAAATGACAAGGGACAGATTGCTGAGTAAAGGGTGTGCGGAATGCGACTAATCAGCACTCACCTCTTCTCTGTCACATCACTTCATATACAGATAGAGTGCTTGAAAGTTTGAGAACCCTTTAGAATTTTCTATATTTCTGCATAAATATGATCTGAAACATCATCAGATTTTCACACAAGTCCTAAAAGTAGATACAGAGAACCCAGTTGTTAACTAACTATAACTAATGAGACAAAAATATTATACTTGGCCATTTGTTTATTGAGGAAAATGATCCAATATAACATTAGTGAGTGGCAAAAGTATGTGAACCTTTGCATTCAGTATCTGGTGTGACCCCCCTGTGCAGCAGTAACTGCAACTAAATGTTTCCTGTAGCTGTTGATCAGTCCTGCACACCGGCTTGGAGGAATTTTAGCCCATTCCTCCGTACAGAACAGCTTCAGCTCTGGGATGTTGGTGGGTTTCCTCATATTAACTGCTCACTTCAGGTCCTTCCACAACATTACAAAACCATTCCATTCCAAAACATTAACTTTATTTCTTCTTTTACCATTCTTTGGTAGAACGATTTGTGTACTTAAGATTGTTGTCTTGCTGCATGACCCACCTTCTCTTGAGATTCAGTTCATGGACAGATGTCCTGACATTCTTCTTTAGAATTTTCTGATATAATTCAGAATTCATTGTTCCATCAATGATGGCAAGCCATCCTGGCCCAGATGCAGCAAAACAGGCTCAAACCATTATATTACCACCACTATGTTTCACAGATGGGATAAGGTTCTTATGCTGGAATGCAGTGTTTACCTTTCTCCAAACATAAACAAAAAGTTCTATTTTGGTCTCATCCATCCACAAAACATTCTTCCAATAGCCTTCTGGCTTGTCCACGTGATCTTTAGCAAAACTGTAGACGAGCAGCAATGTTCTTTTTAGAGAGCAGTGGCTTTCTCCTTTCAACCCTGCCATGCACACCATTGTTGTTCGGTGTTCTTCTGATGGTGGGACTCATGAACATTAACATTAGCCCAATGTGAGAAAGGCCTTCAGTTGCTTAGAAGTTACCCTGGGAAGCTTTGTGACCTCACCAACTATTACACGCCTTGCTCTTGGAGTGATCTTTGTTGGTCGACCACTCCTGGGGGGGGGTAACAATGGTCTTGAATTTCCTCCATTTGTACACAATCTGTCTTGACTGTGGATTGGTGGAGTCCAAACTCTTTAGAGATGGTTTTGTAACCTTTTCCAGCCTGATGAGCATCAGCAACTCTTTTTCTGAGGTCTTCAGAAATCTCCTTTATTCGTGCCATGATACACTTGCACAAACGTGTTGTGAAGAGCAGACTTTGATAGATCCCTGTTCTTTAAATAAAACAGGGTGCCCACTCACACCTGTCATCCCATTGATTGAAAACACCTGACTCTAATTTCACCTTCAAATGAACTGCTAATCCTAGAGGTTCACATACTTTTGTCACTCACTAATATGTAATATTGGGTCATTTTCCTCAATAAATAAATGACCAAGTATAATATCTCATAATATCTCATTTGTTTCACTGGGTTCTCTTTATCTACTTTTAGGAATTGTGTGAAAATCTGATAATGTGTGGAAATTCTAAAGGGTTAACAAACTTTCAGGCACCACTTTAGTTGATTTGCTTAATAATGTTGATATTTTTATTTGCTTTAAAAACTCTGATAAACATACTGTATATGATAGAGTCACTCTGAAAATTGATTTTCACTGTTAAGCTTTTACAGATTTTGCCCAGATATGAGGCAGGATCAACCTCTTATCCCTAGGGCATAGCACCCCAAACACAATCCCTCCATACCTTAGGCTATCCATATGTAAACACAGAGTTGATTACAAATGACTCAGCCAGGCTGAGAAATAAAGTCATCTCATCTGTTCAAAGTCTCTGTGTAAAAGCCCAGGGGACGGCAACATTAAACAAGCTAGCAATTTAGTAGGTCGTCGTAGATTCAGTACACCACTTACAGTAAAACACATTGCAATTTCAACAAAAGGTTTTTTCAGGCTCATCATCAATATGAATAGAAAGACAAGAACATGTAATACAGATAGGGCAGGAGTATACTGAATTAGCTTAAAATTTTAAATGAAATCAACCTCTGCAGGGAAAAACCTAAATATGAGATATATCTGCTCATTGTAAAGTACTCTTTTATGAAAAATATAGTCATATATTGGACTTTCTCCCTTTTATAACCTCTTATCAGGGTTGGGGAGCAAGGTCTTGAACCTAACTGGGCACAGGCAGAAGTGCGCACTCAGCTGAAAATCAGTCCATCACAGAACCCAGCAGGAGTCACTGTTACAGCAATAGGGTTGACCACATTAAGCCTCCCCTCCCTCAGCCACAGCCAATTGAGATTGTGTGTTTCCTGACCTGGCTAGAAGGCACTGCTGGGACTCATGTCATGGTCGTGTGCCATCTGAGCGATATTGTAAAATATGCAAAAATAAAAATTTGCATCTCCAAACGTTTGGGCATCCTCTCAATGATTTTCTTATCAATGTCCACTTTGGCAGAAATGATTATCTACAAATGATTATTGTAGTTGCTAACCGTCTTTGTATTTTTGCTTTAGGATGTTTTCCCACTCATCCTTGAAGAAAACCTTGACTTCAAAAATAGACTTCAAAAATATAAGGTCATCTTTCCAGCGAAGCAGGTCTGAGATCCATCTACATTTTCAATGATATATGTAAGACTGGGGACTGTATTAAGTAGCTTTTTTCTCAGTCATATACTACAATGCCTTTCATGACACTTCAGTCTCAATTTGTTCCATATGCTCTTCAGATATTTCCAAGATACTTTCAAGTAAAAAGTATCCACAACTTGCTTTTTACTTGAAAAAAACAAACATTAAATGCTCTATCAAAATCAAACTGCCATTAATTAAAATCAGTCACTTTTACTAATAAATGAAACATGTTCATTGAGTGACTGCAGCTAAACAATTACAAAATGCTTTGTATTTTCTAGTAATTTGCTTTAAATAGTCTCAACCCTGTGCTCAGGTGGCTCCACCATGGAGACCCACATTTGAGTCCAAGTGGTACCTTCTTGCTGGGTCGGAGGCCACACAGACACAACTGTCCATGCCTAAAACAGGGTGGCAGGATTGGGGTGTCTGACCCCAATCGTGAAAACCTGTGACCTGTGATTCTGGGATAGGTCTCAGGACCATGATAAGGATAAGCAGGTTAGAGCAGAACAAAAAACTTTAAACAATACTTATTTATCCAGTGCATATCGTTTAATGCTGTAAACCGCTCCAAAGGCAAACATAGTGCTCTAATGTCAAACAATACCTGTAAAACTAAGTGAAGTTAAATGAACACAAATGGAATTGACCTCACAACTGTCTGATAAGAAATCTGTGTAGGTTTAGTGATAAACACTTCAGCATTTGTAGGCTTAAACAGGTTTGGGACATGTCAACGCCAGCTGCAAGGACAAGCAGCCTTAGCCTGTCACTTCCAGGTGACAAGACTTTTAAAGACGCAATAACATCCTACCACACAGCACAGAACACACACACACACACACACACACACACATTAACACAGCACGTAAGCACACACGCCATTGCTTAATTCACGCAGATGGCCATGTGTCAGTCATAATGAGTCAGTTGACACTGCAACCGAATTTAAAGCCTTAATATCAATAAAGATGTGATCCATCTTCTGTTAGATTCAGACATCTGACACAAGGCTCAGGGGGACACTTCAGAACAAAAAAAGGGATCAAGGGGTGACAAAACTAGAGTCTGACAATAATCCCTCAGGGAGCCTATACTGGACAAGCCCTAAGCTCTGTCTAAAGATGAAGAGTCTACTGTTGCTCAGAAGGATTAAACATGCTCTGTGAATGTTACCTTCCAAAGCTGGCTCATGAACCTAAACGGATGTCTCTCAGTTGTCTCTGAGTGAACTGAGAAGCACACCTTCTGTGGGTATCTCTATGCACTCTTTACGCTCTATCAGTCCGTTAGTGACATCCTGATATCTAGCCTATTAGTCTACAGTGTCTGTTTTTTATACCAAAACAGACACTACTCAAAAATAAGCTGAGAGGTGGTGATCTCTTAATTTGGCTAACTGTGGGCAGGAGAGATGAGTAGGCACGTAATACACAGGAGTCAAAAGTGTATTTATTCGAGATCTTGCTCTTTAGAGACCTTATTGATCTGTCTTGGCACTGTCCCAGTACAAAAAGATGGAAGCTTAAGCTGATAGAAAGGAGACTGTCTTGCTCTTATAACATGGCCCAGCATGGTAAATGGGATAATTACAAATTGCTTCAGACTAGCTAACTTGGCAGCATGAGGTAGATCTTTGGCAAACAGGTAAGTGAAACATGGTAGAGCAAAAAGGATTGTGTAAGATGAGATGAGAACCCAGATACTTAGAAGATACTTTCATATCCATATTGAATTCCACTATGCAAATATTCTTCATCCCAGAAACAGCTTGGATAGTGAATAGCTGGATAGAGGAAGTCCTGTTTCCAGTATTACCATTATTACCCTCATTCCAGAATTTTTAAAACCATTCCCCACTAGTGTTGTAGTCAAGACCACTAAAATCGAGTCCGAGTCAACACCAAGACTGAGACACATCGAGTCCGAGTCAAGACCAAGATCGGGAGCAGCTGAGACTGAGACGAGACCAAGACTGGATTAGATTGTTTCATCATTCAAGAATAAAAAAAAGAAATGGAAAAAAATTTATTAGTTCACTTTACATTCATTACACATGATATACAGTGGTGCTTGAAAGTTTGTGAACCCTTTAAAAATTTCTACATTTCTGAATTAATATGACCTAAAACATCATCAGATTTTCACACAAGTCCTAAAAGTAGATAAAGAAAACTCAGTTAAACAAATGAGACAAAAATATTATACTTCATCTATACATCTATATACGTCATTTATTTATTGAGGAAAATTATACAATATAATATATTAGTGAGTGGCAAAAGTATGTGAACCTTTGCTTTCAGTATCTGGTGTGACCACCCTGTGTAGCAATAACTGCAACTAAACATTTCCTGTAACTGTTGATCAGTCCTGCACACCGGCTTGGAGGAATTTTAGACCTTTTTTCTGTAGCCCTTTTTTCTGTAGCCCTTTTTTCACATTAACTGCTCACTTTAGGTCCTTCCAGAACATTTCGATTGGATTAAAGTCAGGACATTGACTTGGCCATTCCAAAACATTAACTTTAGAGTGGGGCAAAAAAGTATTTAGTCAGTCACTGATTGTGCAAGTTCTCTGACTTAGAAAGATGAGAGAGGTCTGTAATTTTCATCATAGGTACACTTCAACTATGAAAATCCAGGACATCACATTGTAGGATTTTTGAAGAATTTAATTGTAAATCATTGTGGAAAATAAGTATTTGGTCAAACACACAAACAAGCAAGATTTCTGGCTCTCACAGACCTGTAACTTCTTCTTTAAGAAGCTCTTCTGTCCTCCACTCGTTACCTGTATTAATGGCACCTGTTTGACCTCGTTATCTGTATAATAGACACCTGTCCACAGCCTCAAACAATCACACTCCAAACTCAACCATGGCCAAGACCAAAGAGCTGTTGAAGGACACCAGGAAGAAAATTGTAGACCTGCAGCAGGCTGGGAAGAGTGAATCTACAGCAGGTTGGTGTGAATACATCAACTGTTGGAGCAAATACAAGACCATTTATATTCCCCTTCGATTTGGGGCTCCATGCAAGATCCCATCTCGTGGGGTCAAAATAAAAAGGCTACCATCAGTAACACACTACGCCGAGAGGGACTCAGATCCTGCAGTGCCAGGCGTGCCCCCCTGCTTAAGCCAGTACATGTCCAGGCCCATCTGAAGTTTGCCAGAGAGCATATGGATGATCCAGAAGAAGATTGGGAGAATACCATGTGGTCAGATGAAACCAAAATAGAACTTTTTGTTAAAAACTCAGCTCGCCGTGTTTGGAGGAAGAAGAATTCTGAGTTACGCCATACCTACTGTGAAGCATGGGGGTTGAAAAACCAATGCTTTGTGGCTTGTTTTTCTGCAAAGGGGACAGGACGACTGATCTGTGTTAAGGGAAGAAAGAACGGGGGCCATGTATCGTGAGATTTTAAACCAAAAACCTCCTTCCATCAGTGAGAGCATTGGAAGATGGAACGTGGCTGGGTCTTCCAGCATGACAATGATCCCAAACACACCGCTCGGGCAATGAAGGAGTGGATCTGTAAAAAAGCATTTTCAGAGTGGTCTAGCCCAGTCTCCAGACCTCAACCCCACAGAAAATTTGTGGGGGAGGGAGTGAAAGTCCGTGTTTGCCCCATAACATCACTGCTCTAGAGGAGATCTGCATGGAGGAATGGGCTAAAATACCAGCTACAGTTTGTGCAAACCTGGTGAAGACTTACAGGAAACGTTTGACCTCTGTCATTGCCAACAATGGTTATGTTACAAAGTATTGAGCTGAACTTTTGTTATTGACCAAATACATATTTCCACCATAATTTACAATTAAATTCTTAAAAAAATCCTACAATGTGATTTCCTGGATTTTCTTCTCATTTTGTCTCTCATAGTTGAAGTGTACCTATGATGAAAATCACAGACCTCTCTCATCTTTCTAAGTTGAAGAACTTGCACAATCAGTGACTGACTAAATACTTTTTTGCCCCACTGTATTCTTCAACCATTCTTAGCTAGAACGACTTGTGTGCTTAGGGTCGTTGTCTTGCTGCATGACCCACATTCTCTTGAGATTCAGTTCATGGACAGATGTCCTGACATTTTTCTTTAGAATTCCCTGATATAATTCAGAATTCATTGTTCCAAGCCATCCTGGCCCAGATGCAGCAAAACAAGCCCAAACCATGATACTATCACCACCATGTTTCACAGATGGGTTCTTATGTATAAGGTTCTTATGTTGGAATGCAGTGTTTTCCTTTCTCCAAACATATTGCTTTCTTTCAAACCAAAAAGTTCTATTTTGGTCTCATCCGTCCACAAAACATTCTTCCAATAGCCTTCTGGCTTGTCCACATGATCTTTAGTAAACTGCAGATGAGCAATGTTCTTTTTGGAGAGAAGTGGCTTACAACCCTGCCATGCACACCATTGTTGTTCAGTGTTGTTCTGATGGTGGACTCATGGACATTGACATTAGCCAATGTGAGAGAGGCCTTCAGTTGCTTAGAAGTTACCCTGGGGTCCTTTGTGGCCTCGCCAACTACACGCCTTGCTCTTGGAGTGATCGTTGTTGCTCGTCCACTCATGGGGAGGGTAACAATGGTGTTTAATTTCCGACACTTGTATACAATCTGTCTGACTGTGGATTGGTGGAGTCCAAACTCTTTAGAGATGGTGTTGTAACCTTTTCCAGCTTGATGAGCATCAACAACTCTTTTTCTGAAGTCCTCAGAAATCTCCTTTGCTTGTGCCATGATACACTTCCACAAACATGTGTTGTGAAGAGCAGACTTTAATAGATCCCTGTTCTTTAAATAAAACAGGGGGCCCACTCACACCTGATTGTCATCCCATTGATTGAAAACACCTGACTCTAATTTCACCTTCAGCTACTTTTACCACTCACTAATATGTAATCATGGATCATTTTCCTCAATACATAAGTGACCAAGTATATTTTTGTCTCATTTGTTTAACTGGGTTCTCTTTATCTACTTTTAGGACATGTGTGAAAATCTGATGATGTTTTAGGTCATATTTATGTAGAAAAATATAAAATTCTAGAGGGTTCACAAACTTAAGCATCACTGTACCAACAAAATATCAAAATACGATTATTTGTTTGGGAGTATTATATTTTATCATTATTATATCAATAATGACTAATCATTATTAATAAGTATTATATTATTGTCTTAGTCAAACTAAGGCAATGTGTTACTTCTAGAAGCAAATGATAGAGATGATTCTATTTCTCTTCTTCTCTCAAATTTAATCACTGTGGTAGCTAAGCGGTTAAGGTATTGGACTATGAACCAGAAGGTTCCGGGTTCAAATCCCACCTCTGCCAAGCCGCCACTGTTGAGTCCTTGAGCAAGACCCTTAACCCACAATTGCTTGGATTGTAAGACTGTATCAATTGTAAGTCGCTCTGGATAAGGGTGTCTGCTAAATGCTGTAAATGTAATCAGAAGTCACCACATAAAGTCAACTGAATATAGCAACAACATCTATTCTATCCATTTTTATTATTAAATGTGAAAAAAGGACTGATCAATTATGTTTGCTGATATTCAATAATGATAGAAGAATGTTCAGTTTATAATCAACATTAACTCAGATACACCCATTGGTCCAAATAAGGATGAAACCAAGATGAGACCGGTCTGAAGACCAAGACAAGACTTCTAGTGCTAAATACAGTAATACAATATAAAAGAAATAACCAATTATTTATACAGAAATGGAAGATAGTAGCACACACATTTGGCCCATCATGAACTTCCACTATTTTTCAGTTCTTCATTCATTATAGTGGGTTGGTGGTTCAGATAGCGGCTTTGGAAATTAAATACCTCATATATTATACAATATGAGGATCATAAAGCAGTTAGGGTGTTAAAACACCTCATATATTCCCATCAGGCAGTGGTGGCCCAGTGGTTAATGTACTGGACCATTAACCAGAAAGGTTCAAGCAGAGGTTCCGTCAAAGACTGTGACCAACACCCTTAGCCCTCAATCCTTAACTAGGTTGAGATAAGAAGCTATTAAGACCATCATCTACTTCCACTACTTTCCAGATCTTCATTCATTATGGTGGGAAAGTAATTCAGATAATAATTTTGATATTCTGTATTCTATAACCTGATACGTTATAGAATATACATTTACATAAAAGTAACAAGTCTCTGCAAAACAAAAGTATAATTCTCACACTCGTCTGTGGGACTGTGGTAACTTTGCATTTGAGGTACTGCACTACTGACCACAAGGTCCAGGGTTTTTTTGTAGCTCTGCCAAGCTATAATTATAAGGTGTAAAATTGTAACAGCTGTAAGGCAAATGGATTTGTATCCTATTTATTGGCTTATAATGGGATAGCAGTGTTAGACAGTACTGCACTTTATATACTGAACTGGCCAGTAGGTCTGTGGAGCCCTTGAAAAATGTCCAAAACCCAAAACCAAAACCATCTTATTCCAGACCATGTAAAACACGTACACGTAGTGCCAGAGCACAAGCTAGAGCATACAAGTACATAACTAAACACATAGTGCATAAGCGCATGTGTGTGACCATAATATTGAGTTCCATTCAACTCTAATACACAAACTGGAAAGAAAATGTCAGAAACAGTGTACTCCAAAACTGACTCCAGTGGAACAACTGAAAATCATGAAAACATTTAAGTACAACAATGAAAAAAAAATACTAGACAGTGATCACTTTATCATGTGCAGGGTTATTTGCATAAAATATTGCTTACTATCCATGTTTGATTAGCAGCTAATACTGATTACTGTCAAAATGATGCTCTGCATGTCTGTGCATCCAAAACCTCACAAAAAAATGCAAAGCATGACAAAATATCAGCCAAAAAGCCACACTGCTTCCATACATGACAAAAATATTGAATTAACTGCACAACTAACAAATACACTAACAGTACTCAGCACTGCCCTCTAAACACATTGCAGCGCCAAGTTACAAGTTTTCCGTTAACCCCATTACATCTCAGTGAACGCATTTACTGCTTTCTTTTACTCAAACTGAGTTGCCTCAACCCAGTATTCCCTATTTGCATTCTGCTTCTTGCAGAAATCTACCAACTGCGGAAAATTACAGTAGTCCTACAGAATTGCAATCAATTAATCAATCAATTAAATTAATTTCAATTATCTTCAATAATTGCTATTAGGCGATTATGTAATAATTGTGACAGAGCCCAAAAGTGATGTGTAAACATCTGAGAACTTTCTGTTCACATGGATTTTGTCTAAATGTATTCAAACACATGCACAAACACCATTGTTTCCTTTATAAATCATAGCCTGAAAGTCAATTTATTTTAGAGATTTTTGGAGAATGTAGATCTGCATGTATCCACACCCATATGTACCCCTAAAAAGTTTGAAAACACAAATTTTGAAGACCCCTCATGACTAAGTTCACCAATAAGACCAAACCCTTCTCCAAAATATGTGTGCACCATCTCCAGAGTATGTGAAGAACTACACCCAGTCCCATGTAAAGTTTCACATTCATAAATGACTTTTAATGCAATAAGCCATAAGAGACTATGTTTTATAGTGCTAACTTCAAAATTAAGGGTGCTGTTAAGTATGACGCACAGCTGGGTGCCGAAAAGTGATCCATGATAAAATCACTGTAACACACAGATTTGAGTGGCTTATTGCTTTTTAAACTTTGAGAAAAAAACAATTTGATTAAATACATCAGTATTTATAAAATAACTGTAATGTTCGTCATAAATAATTCTTCCTCAAAACAATTTAGCCCCCACCTGTTTGGTCCCAAAGCCAACAAGCTGTAGAAACCAGGATTCTATGTTCCCATTCTTCAGCGTGTCGCATACAGTCTTCAAAGAATCTGCCTTAGCTCTATTTTCAGTCTTTTGAACTCAACAGACATGTATTCCTCAGCACACCAAATTTGAAAACAAAGAACAACCACCATTGTTAGTCCCCTCTTCCTCTTGTAATTGTTTTTTTTTTTTACTACAAACTTCATGTAGTTCATTTTAACGTCTTCTCAATTTTCCTCCTTAATTCTGGCCATCTTTGTACTCCATTCGTCCACTGTTAATCCACTGACTAAATCGAAGCAGACCCTAAAAGCTCATATTTGTAATGTACTTCAAACAGCCTACTGAAGCAGATATATGGAATTTAAAAACCTGGAGTTTATACAGAATGCAATTGTGTGGTGGTCATAGGTGTGCATATATCAACAGTTTTACAAGCTTTGAGCGTGGCTCAGAGGCTCCGATTTTAGAACCAGATATTAGCCATTTTGTAAATGTAGATAGTTGCAAAGCATCATTTCAAAGTGCATACACTATTTATACACATGGGCAGTTGCCAACACAGCCTAACGGACATAATGGCCCTATTAAAATACAAGCACACACAAATGCTTAAACTTAGCTGTGACATATTTGACATATTTCTGAACTTGATTTTTGAGCCTGATTCTGTCAGTAAAGTACGACAAGAGGCTCTAAATTAAGTAGCGAAACACTTCATCTAGCAATGCACAGGAGACGAGGAGGGATTAGTCGCGTGTCAAAATGACAACTGAAATGACAACTTCATGGGTTGACATACATAGGCAGGCAGCTCTGACAGCACTACAACTTTCAACAGATGTTGAGTCTCCTCAGTCCTTTGAAACCAACATGACTGACAGGCAACAAGTAGCAGTGTGCTGCTCCATTCACAGAACTCACAAAGGAACAGGAACAATGGAATAAAACTGTCAAGAGCCCAAAAAGCAAAAAACAAAAAAAAAACTTCTCATGAATACTTGGGGTAGTAATCAAGGTAGCAAAATAGACAAAGGCAACAGTGCATTTCGACAAGACTACTGTAAGTGTTTATTATCTCTCTAGATGGGTAGAACAATTTTCGGTCAACATTTCCACAACTAGAAAGTAGCATTCAAGTTCTACCTTGGATGACCTGTATTTTGTTGTGGTCAACACAAATAAAGCTCCCACAGGCAGTAGCTCAGTGTGGAAATAAAACTTTCTGAATGAGACCAGCTGCGTTGTAATGGAGAGAGAGATACAGTGCCATAATATAAAACAGGGGAGAGAGAGAGACAGAATGAAAGATGGAGAATAGAATGATTAAAGCTAATCTGTGTCAAGGAACAAGCTCAACTTTCACACAACAGCTCACACGTGCTATACATGTGTAGGCTAATCAACACACTGTCTGAACAAGGAACCGCAGAGTGGTGTAAGAGGCACAACAGAATACCACACTAGCTGAAAAAAAAGACTGTGTGTGATGGACAAGGGTGCAGTAGGAGTTTTCAGATGGAGGAAAAATGAATGACAGGGATCACTAAAAAGGGTGGGTGGAGATACTGTAGGGACAGGAAGGCAAAGACAATTAACTTAAGATAAGAACAGGGAGAAAACAGAACTCGGCGTGAATGTGAATCAAAGTGACGGAGAAAAAAGATGGATAAAAGAGAGAGATGTGGGATCAAGAGATAGGGATGATTTAAATGAAGATGGCCATGACTGTAAATGAGAGCCTCCTCTTGGGATTCTAACTAATTAAAGCGTCCTTTCTTGAAGAGACAGAGATCACATTGACAGGCAGCTGTTGGTAAATGCTCAGTGTCAGAGGAAACATCCCACAATACATTGCTTCCTGAGGGGTTCCGATCAGACCACTAATTACAGTCTGGCCCTGTCAATGTCATTTAGACTTGCTGCAACAAACACTAATATGCCTTTAGAAACACAGCCACACAAATTCACAAACACAAACCCACACTCATAGACAATTCTGAATACAGGCACATAGAGAGCGGTGTACACAAGCCTTGTTCCCTGTGTTATGATTCTTCATCTTATTTTGCTGACCTTTGCATGGAGTGGGTTCAAAAGGACGTGGACACAATCTAGCCCAATCTAGCGGTGTTGCACCAAGGGGGGAATTGGATCACCTCTGAGCTGACCCAACCACAGTGACGCCCCACTCTCTGTGCCCTCTAGTGTTGGGGTGAGCGTTCAGGACATCCAATCCTGACCCCGCATCTCACCCCACTCCTGTCTGCTGTCTCCTAAATTTCCATAAACCCAGACACAGTCTCTCTCTTATAAGCACAAACAAAAGGCCATATCTCCATCTCTCCGTGAACTGCACCAACACACTCAATCACCCAGATATGTCTGTACGGTATTTAATTTTCATCTTTACCAACATACCTCAGTCAGATTTTTGACTTCTGTGCTATCTAACGAACTTTCTACTTCTACTTTCCACAGATTCACAAACCAGCTGGTCTATCCCACTTTAAAGCATCAGGCAGACTACATCTAAGTGCCACCAAATTCCTAGCAAATCTAAATCCTAAAGGATGATATTTTGCACTGACATTTGCATTTACACTACTCTGTCACATGCAATTAGCTGCTTTAACAGCTGGTAAGTATTAAGTGGGAAACAAACAAAGCTGAAATATACAATAGTCAATACATGGAATTATTAGTATTACATAGATATATTAGAAGATATGAAGAGTGCTTCTGAGTCATCAGTTCTGATATTTCAAATTATAGTGTAATCCCCACATATACGCCATTATAGACATAACACATCATGAGGGTGAAATACCTTCCTAATAAGCAGTGCCAAACTGCATGGCAGAAAATAATAATATTATAATCATCATCATCATCATCGTCATCACTTATAAAGCATTTTTCATTTTGAGTCTGAAATCTCAGTCCTTTACATTTTTTTAAAATATATAAATATTAGATCTAAATATAAATATGTAAAAAAATACACATTAAAATTTAAACCAACTATTTGGTAAATCTACAATTAATATCTAACTAATATGTAACATTTCTTTCACTGATTATACATCACAAATTCTAAGTGCTTATTTCAGTTCTTTTTATATTATATGGTTTTTGATGGAATTTCATTAGCTTACTTTTTTTAAGTAAACTGAAGAGTATATGATGTGTTTTAGAGTGTATTCTGTTATTATTCGCAAGTTTTAAATCATTACCAAGACACCATCAACTTTAAAATTATTTAAATAAAACACCATTAACTTTAAAATTCAGCAACAATCAACTACATGCTACTAAAATACTCGGATGATGAATAAATAAACAAACAAATGTTTCTCTTCCTGGACGCTCTTCTTTAGACCAACTAGCTGACTCAGTTGACCAACACCATCTCAGTTGAATCTGGAATTACTATTAATATAATATCTAAAACAAAAAGTATAATAATGGGCAATCATTGTAAAAGTTCAATAATCAACACATTTTTCTTAATATGCATTTCGTACTTTAAAATACATCCTCTTAATCTTTCACATACAAAGCACATTGAGCACATCTGGGCATTAAAATAAAAAGTGCTACGTAAATAAAGATTTCTTTCTTTTTTTTCCCAGATTACAGAGCTTAAACAGATTACCAGATTGAGTGACCACAGATCATGTCACCTACTTGTCATTCAGTTTTCCCATTTCACCCAGTGTTCACCAACAGTACAACTGACTTACACTCTCACGCATACACACACACACATCCACCAACTTGGTCCAACGTAGTATTTTTAAATAACAGAAACAGAATAAAGCAGCATTATAACAGGATTACAGTAAACTGTAGGTGCAGGAGGTTCAAAACGAGACAGTAAGAAAGAGTAAGAAAACCAACACCTCTCGAGTTCGCTATTGATTTAAATGCCTTTGTATACAAAGAGATGAGATGTGAAATACAGTCCATTTTTAAAAGCTCGTCTAAAACTAATTTAATTTTAAAAACAATTACACTTCTAAATCCATGTCTCACAGCTGAGGTCATAGCTGCTGTTGACCTCTCCATGGTTACTGTCCGGCTCTGTGCCGAGGTAATTATGGGCTGTTAGAGACGAGACCAATGTATTTGTAAAGCAGGCCTCAGTCTTTGCATCTGCATGCAACCATGGCTACCCCTGCCGTTTTGTCTTACCATGACCTGTATAATGAGTGTCACATTAGCAACACAACAAATCAAAACATACAGCTGTCAGCCATATCGTGTCATTCGATTTTAATTAATATGATAAGTAATGCTTATTAGACATGTCTGCTTTTGTGTCATTTTTCAATTTGCAAAAAATTAGGCAGGGATAAAAAAAGGCTTAGCAGGGTCTGTGTGAATGAAAATGAATATGAACTGACATGTCTATCTATTAAGCTTTATAAATAAGGAACATTAGCTCACATTCAGACTTCCAAGTCAAGTGAATCTTCCTGTTTCCTGTAAAGTGGGAAATATTTCACGAAGCAGGAAAAGTTGCTGGTGCTAATCGCTGCTCATTTCTTCTCTAGAACATCCTCAGGTCTTTGAGGCAACGGAAATGTAATCACTGGCCTGTTTCACCTCCACATTGCCACCCAAACCTTGCCCTCTTCCAGGAGAGCGGAGAGAGTGAACCCCTGCTGACTGGAGCATATGAGCTTATGAGACTCTGTGATTAAGCTAACACTGCTAATCAATGGAACATTCAATGGGCTTCCTGTGCCACCGCTCATTCCCTGCTAGGTCTTAATCAGCCTATTTGCTCATAAGATGAGTTCACATTCCACTTCAGCAATTGCCAAAATCATCCTATATTACACATACAAAAAACATACAAACAGATGTGTTCTTTCATTAACATGCACACACGTGCGTGCACGCACACACACGCGCGCGCACACAAACGGATAGAAAGTTTGTCTTTCTATCGTTGTGGGGACGTGGCACTAAGATAATATGAAGCAACTAAGTCCTACTCTGAAACCTACATGACATGCTAAGAACCTAAAGCAACTTTTGGGTATTTTGGTATTTCAGAAAAAGTTGCAAAAAACAGGGGACTATCAAAATGTTCCACAATGCAAAGGATGTCAAATCTTTCTACTCTTGTGCGAACATCACTCACTCTCTCTTTCCCTCTCTCTCTCTCTCTCTCTCTCTCTCTCTCTCACACACACACACACACACACACACACACACACACACAGCACTACAGAGAGAATACGAAAATGGCAATGTAAAAAAAACTACATATAAAAGGTCCTATTTTCTTGAAGGACCAAATTGAATTTGACTGACTTAAAATGAGGACCGGTGGAGATAATTACATCTACACAAACAATAAGGAGATAATATGATCCAGAGCAAGTAAAAAACTGACTTCAATCAATGCCTCCTTAAAAACAGATTTCAGTTGCTTGAAGGTTACAACAGAATGGATTGTGAATGGTTTTTAAACTACTACCCAAAGTGCCACCTTTACACAAATACAGGACTGCCTACACTCCTAAAGCAGTGGTGCTGGAAAAGGTAAGCCACACAGTACACCAGTGATGTACAGTACAACAGTGTATGACCTGAAAACCCTCAGGGTGCAGAATACCTAGTTTACAACATCTGTGTTTTACCTGACTTCACATAAAAAAATAAACAACAAACAAGTGCCAAATCCTGAAAATCCTGATGACCATGTCCTGGTGATAGTGATGACACATTAGTAAGTGTCACTCAATTGAAGAGAGCAGCACGTCTGTCGAAATAGACGCCATTACCAGCCACTCCATGAAGCACTACTGACTTGGAGCGTCCTCTGTGACAGGTTTGTGTGTGTGTGTATGTGTGTATTCTAACTGACAGGTAGAGTGATAGCACCAACACCTCCACTCCCTCTGTCAACAACACTCAGCACTCAAGAGCACACTAAATCACCACTGCAGATAAAGTACATAAATATTAGTGTAGTGTAGCATGTGTGTATATACACATGTGGGTGCATAAATAGGCTTGTGACTAAAAGTGTGGGGTAGATGTAATACACTGAGCCAGAAAACAATTACAATCCCTAAAGCACAGAAACGGTTCATTCCATCCCAGGCTAACAGTACACTAATTCCATTTTAATAAATGAAAGCAGTTCGATTGTTCTTAGTCAGATATATATGAAATAATATCATTGGGTAAAATATGCCAAGCAGAATTGACTGGAAATAAAATTTGAAGCAACGTAAAATAGAAGAGAATAATATAGAAGAATCCAAGTAAAGAAATAATTCAGCATACAGCAGCTGCTACACTGAGTTTGTATAAGTTGAATTCACGTCATTCTTATTTAAAAGTTAGCACGGCAAAAGGATTAAGTATTACCAGGCACACTGACAGCTATTTCCCCAGAGCTGTAACACACTCATTAACCACCTTAAACTGAAACCTTTCTATTTTATTACAGTGTAGCCTGTCTGTAAAATGCTTATTTGCACAACTGTACAAAGTAAATTTTTAAATGTTCATATCACTCTGTAATATGTATATAATAACTTTATAGTACATGTTATATATTTTATATTACAGCTCTACCCGACCAGCACATGTACACGCATTCATATGTGCATATGTACAAATCTCCCACGCATCTTCAGCTCAGTTCACAAAGCTCCTTTATTGTATTCTATTTTAATACTTGTTAATAGTTGTGTGCTGTCTGGTCGGTTTAGTTTAGTGCACTTGCCATGACAAATTCCTTGTATGTGTAGCATACTTTCCAAATAAAGTGATTCTGAATTCTGATTCTGATATTAGTACAGACAAGAATTACTTGTCCTCTGCATATTTGGAAAGGTCACTAAAACATGCTTTTTTTTAATGTCTTTTTAAAGGTTCTGATTTTAAAGAAGATTATGTAAACATATTAGAGGTAATATGTTTAAAGAAGTCTCAGAGGTGAGAGCTAGCTGCTGGAAACAGCGGTTCCTGAGAACTGGCAGAGAATCCCAGGCTGGTCATACAATATGAAGGTTGGGTAGTGTGTTTATGGAACCTCACACTGGGCAGCAGTGGTTTTGGTGGCAGAGGATCACAGTGCAGTAACAACACCAAAATTAACTATGTGGAAGAAAGGCCTGGAAATCTCTTTCTGTACCTTACCATGTAAGCTCTAAGGATGGTAAAAATAAATAAATAAATAAAAAGTAAACACAGCACCAGCATAAGATGACTGACTAATCGGCATAGGATTTCTTTGATTAAAGACGTAGCGACTGAGGTAAAACACTTTGATTTTGGGGTTCTGCCGATATCCATTTTCAGCAGATTGATTGACTGGCTTCAATAATCATTAGCATCATTACCAATAATTAATTGCCTGTAGGTTAAACAATGTGTCGTTGTGGAAAATCAGTTAATGTCACATGAAAGAGAAATTTCACTACTTAATACGTGTTTATTGGACTTTTCCACATTACTATGATTTTTTTTTATTATTACCAATGGAAGATCAAGGTTTCACGTACATTTTTGGTAGACCTTATGCCTAACAAACTTCAATTTCTCAGTTTTCCTGCTGAGTACACTGCTAAACATGTGAGGACTTTAAACAACTGGCCATATTAGGGCACATAAGCAGTACAGGTATACAAATGGATACTGGAGTATAAGAGTGCATAAAAAGGTTTGCCTTACAATATATCTGTGACGACTAGAAAATCAGCACATGAAATAGAAATGTGTCTGCACAGTCTCTTTTTTTATTAGTGATAGGTATTGTTGTGTACAATAACAAACTAATATACAGTACACTAAACTCAAATGCAGCCATCACTCTCTAATCTTTTATTCCATCAGTAGTTTATAAATTGGGAATTTGACAGAAGCAGCATTATGATAGTGTTAGCAATTTTCTCTCCTTCAGATGAGCACTTTTAGAATGCCCTTGTCAGACATTAGTATTAACAAAGACATGTCACAAAGAAAGCTACAATTCATGGGTAGTCCCTTTCTGTGTTGGTAGACTGGAAGTAGACAATAAGTATTTATTAAAGTTGGTCAGTGGTGTTTAATGACACGATGAAGAAGTTCTTTTGTAACACAGAGGCTGACGCTAAAATATGTTGTGCTTTATATCTTAACATGACCAGACACTGACATTACCATTCCCCCAAAATAGACAAATTTTGACAGTTAATGAAAAGTAAAACATTTTCACATTAACTTTAACACACAATAAACAACAGAGAGTGAGATAGAGAGAGAGAGAGAGAGAGAGAGAGAGAGAGAGAGAGAGAGAGAAAGAACTGTATGTCTTGTCACTAATCACTAGCGATAGATAAAACAATGGAGGTTAATGGTCCATGTGGCCTCTGCAGCACATGAAAAATCTAGATAAGAGCTAAGGCTCTGTATCATGACTCTCAATGGAGCCATTACTCTGCCCTCCTATGAAAGAGAACAGAAGGGAATAGCGAGGGGACAATCAATGCAAGAGAGAAGCACTCCCTCACAGTTAAAGCCACAAAACTTATTGTAAAGTCGAAGGCCAAAAGGCTGGGGTGGGGGGTATCGTTCTAAACCACAACCTTTTGTATCCCCGTCACCTTCTCTCCTGATGTATAATGGCCTATTACAAAAGTGTGGGGCCAAGCTCTATTCAATTAGCCTATCAAATTCTTAATGGCCAGATCATGAATGGGTTATCAGAGATGAAGATAAAACAAATTTATAATCCTAATAATGATTCGCAACAAAAGGACTTGTTTGTTTTTGAATACTACAGTTTCATTCCTGCATGGACATTTACTGAAAAATACACATATGTGCAATAAACACACGTTAAGATCGAGTTGTCTTAATATGTGTTTATTGGATTTGTATGTTATCAATATTATAAGTGGTATTTTCCACATTACTATGTTTTCTATTATCAGTGGTGGCTAAGATCAAGATTTCACATCCATTTTTGGTAGATGTTATTCCTAACAAACTTCCATTACAAAACTTGCACTACATTCTCTGTTCCCCTGCTGAGGACACCGTGATAAACATGCCAGGACTTTAAACAACTGGCTGCATTAGAGCACATATGCCGTACAGGTATACAAATGGGTACTGGAGTATAAGAGTGCATAAAAAGAAGGCTTGCCTTACAATTTATATTCAGGCCACAGACAGGATGTCCAAATTTTAAATGACAAATAGACTGTGACGACTAGAAAATAGCACGCAATTTCCTTTTCACTAAAGCAGCCGATACAATGTACCAAGGATCGATACAAATGCACTGTGAGACTCTGACCATTACTTTGATTGAACCTCTGCTGCGATGCTCTCATATGGCAGAAACTCAGGTACAGCACTCTTCTCTATAAGCCGAGAAGATGGATTAATAGAGTGTTTTAAGCTAAAACTGATGGGCTGCCATCTCTGTCACTGACCTCCAAATACAGCACCTGTCACTGGTAATGTGTATCAGTTATAAAAGAGCATTGGATAAGTAAATGAATGGGAAAGCAGTCAGGTCTGAGATAAAGTGGAGGACAGAAGGCCTACACAAACACACACACTAGAACGATGAGTATAGGCCAAGACCCCCCATACACACAAAGGGAAATGGATGAAAGGGAAAAACTGCCAGACAGCAAAAATGTCTACCTAAAGGTGAAATCTGGACACCTGTGAATCAAACACTCAATGGACAAGCCTGAGAGTGAAATCGGGATGTCATCATGCATAAAGGTGCAGTAAAAAAAGCGAGGCTCGCTGGCCCATTGCATAAAATGAAAGCAGAGGCCCTGGTTCCCTAGACAGATACTTGTGCGATGGCCAGTCAGCACTAATGCGCACAAAACCTTTACTTCCCAATCGACTGCTGCTTTCTCTGAATTCTATTGACGGCCTTGCTGAAGTGCACTCGTGTGCATGGACTCAAAATTATGAACATCTTTAGTAATTAATATGATCCTGCAATTTTGGTCCCAGTAGGTCAGATGGCACTGAATGTGTGTTCCTGAAAAAGTTTATCCCCACATATGAGCACAGGTTATATTTACAACCAAACATTTAGCTTGGTTGTCTACGTCAGTGAATAAGCACAAAATAAACAGCAAAAATAGATTTTAAGTACACGAACAAGTGATAAGCCAACCACACAGTTCACCCCTAGAGCTGGATGTAACTGATCAGTGAGTGAAAAGACTCAAAGCTAATATAGCCAATAAAGGAATCATCACACCCCCTTCAAAAGAGAGTATCATATTTCATACAGTTTCATAAAAACTGTATTACTGATTAACTACTAAACTTACTAACTTTGTTAGTCTTACTGGTATAATATCCCTCTTCACCTAAAACTATGACTACAGTAACAACCTCCAAGTAGTTTTCATGTGCCAGAGCACACAATTACATGCACAGAACTCTACCCACTGTCAAAAGACTAGAAAAGAAAACAAAAAACTATAATTAAATAAAAAGAGAAAAGGTTCCCGGGTGGCGCAGAGGTCTAACACAAACGTCTGCTAAAAACGCCTAGGTGTAGATGGAGTCATGATAAGAGCACACCCTGAACCTGAACAGAAGAAAATAGTTTAAAAACTAAATAAAAAACCCAACCTACAAATAAAAATAATTAAGGAATTAAGGGATTTCTACAATGGAGTTAACATGTATCACACAAAATACCTCTGTCAACTACATTGTATTAGAAATGAAATACAAGTATCCTGGTTAACGTTACCGTCAATACTGAGGCTGTGACTAACCAGAAATGCATCAAGAGCGCCATCTAGAGGTTAATCACATTTGATTGCTTAATAAAAAAAACAGTAGACAGTTTAATTTACATAGACCCATTAATTAGCCACTAATTATCTGTTCTTATACATAATTTGTCAATCACCTCATCCATCAGTACAAAGGCACCACAACAGGACTCCTGATTGACCAGATACCGCTATGGTGGTAAACAGTTCTCAGTAAAGCAGTTGTATTGTGAGTGTACCATAATAAGCACAGCAGTAACTCTTGCGGTTAACTGGACACGTTATTACAGTATCACTGCTGTGCTGAAAATGGTGTATCACCCAAATAATATTTAGTCTGTGGCTATCTATTAGCAGCCCTTTCCCACTGATGGAGGTACTAGACTGTGGATTGTGTTGGCTCAGTGGATACAGAACTCTTGCCCAGAGGATTCAAGTCCAAGTGCTGCCAAGCCGCACTCAGTATTGAGCCCTTAACCCGCAATTGCTGGAATTGTACACTGTAAGACTATCAATTGTAAGTTGCTTTCGATAATGGTATCTGATATTTTTTATTCCTGTTTTCCCCCCACCCCCACTTATCCTAGTTACTGAGGAACTGTGTGCTGGAGGAAATACAACCTGGACATAGGGGTGGGTATGGTAAAAATATTATGTCACAATAATTATCAAAATATTTATCACAAAACGTGACCGCAGACAAAATGCATCAATAGCAACAGTTTCTTAAAAACTACTATTCAAATATTATCCCGTAATTCGGAAAGTGATATTTATTCAAAATGTGCCGCACGTCATCCAATTAAATACTGTGGTAGCCTAGTGGATAAGGTAATGGACTATGGACCAGAAGGTCCAGGGTTCAAATCCCACCTCTGCCAAGCTGTCACTGTAGGGTCCTTGAGCAAGACCCTTAATCCACAATTGCTTGGATTGAAAGACTATATAACTTGTTAGTCGCTCTGGATAAGAGCGTCTGCTAAATGCTGTAAATGTAAATGTAAACAGGACCCCTTCCTCAGCCATGGCCAGTCATGTGGCCTTATGATCCCGACAAGACCAGAATGCACCACTATGATCAACTTGGGTCTCCACACGGTGTGTAAGAGAGCTAGCAATGGACCACCTGAGAGCATGTCTGCTATGCTACATGTTGTTAAAGTAAACGTAGACAATAGTAACAGAATAACAGCTACAAAACGTGGGCCTGTCAAATGGGTCTACCTGATAGAATGGTCAGCTGAAAGTAGGCTAAGTGTACCTAAAACATTACTACAGTTTCCAAATCCCCTGGTTTGACCTTCGTTGTTTATAAATTATCAGTGTAATGATGTAACTTCGTTACATGCTAATGTCGTTCCTCTTTTATTGGCCCAAGGATTTCACATTACATAGAATATGGGTGTTGTAAAATATTCAATATGGGAACACACATTTTTGACAATTATATTACAGTCAGTTAAAATGTTTGAAAAGTTGGTAACTTCTTGAGGTTTTTCGAGGACACAGAGTTCTCCTGTACAACACTTCCCTCTGCTGTCTGAATATGTACACGACACACACTTTCCACTTTCAAGTATTAGCCTGAACTGAAATTCAGGATAAATGTTATCTTAAACTAAGTAAATTACATAAAATATTAGTATCTTTTGGTATTTTAGTGGTATTTACAACGCTGCTAAGCCTCCATGGTATAATCGACGACTGCACGTAAGGAAACAACGGACGATTTCGAACAACTGGTGAATCTTCTTTAAACCGGTGTTTCTGAGATAGGCACTGGAACCACCAACCTCTTGACTGTATAATACGTAGTTTATTTAACATAGAATAGTCCCCATAGATCATTAGTGCTAATGAAGGTGCTTTGGTTAATCAGAATTCTGTACGGAAAAGCAGTCGATGTTTAACCATCAGAAAATATTTCCCAATTTGCCACATAAGGTTCAGTCAATTTCCTTAAGAGTTTTCACTGCTTAGTGTCCTGTCCTACAAGACTTGGCAGATTTGTTTTGTTTCACCACGCATGTACTTTAACACAGGACCAAGTGTTTGTTTACTGTCATACTGACAGTTTCTATATGCTTCCTGTCCCAGGAAAAAATGTACTGTGAAATTTGACAGTAGAACCCTGAAGTGGCCAAATTACCACCAAAAATCATAGTACAACAGTGAAATAATTTATGGTCAGTTCATAGTCAACCAAGTTTACAGTTGTACTATGAAATTTCACAGTAGAACCATGATGTGTACAAATTACCATCAAAAATTCATAGTAGAACTGTGAACTTCATGGTCAAAATGTGAAAGTTCACATTAAGACTGTCAAGCAAGTCACAGTTTTACTATGAAAATTCACAGTACATTTTTTCCTGGGGTGATAAATTCGACTGCACCACAGGAATATTTTAGTTTACTACAACATTTTTGTAAGGGTAGCATATTGTCTCCCAGTTTTGTGCTCTTCAAACCAATGAAAACTGGCGGTAAAGCCCAGGTAATTTATTTTACTTATAATAAACACTATATGATCATATCCATTATTTGTTAGGGTGATTGAGTGGCATAGCAGTCTAATACCCCACCCGTGAACCAGAGTTTAAGTCCCAGTGGTGCCTTTACTGCAGCATCAGGCACCACACACAGGCACGACTGGCTTTGTGAGGGAGATGAGGCCAGTCCGGGGATCATCCTTGGCGCTGCAACAGCACTCCCTGAAGGCCCTACAATATCCTGCACCCTGGATTCTTTGTGATAGGTGCCAGACGTGTCCCTGACGAAACGTGAGGAAACCAATGAACTAAAATGGTAGTTAAAGGTAAGGCTTCACCATAGTTACTTCCTCCCTGTCAATCAGAAAACAATAGCTAATATACATATTCATAGATTAAACATAAAATAGATTAAGTCCTACATTTTTACTTGTTAAAGTTCATAGAAGTTACTGATTCTTATCAGCATGCAAGCACAAGTCAATTTAGAGTACAAATTTGAGTTCTAAATTCACTGGTCAACAGGTAGCTTTGGTCCCTCATTGCAGCCAGGTTCATAACAAGCCTGGTTCGATCCCTGCATCTGGTTACTGTCTGTGTGGAGTTCAACATGCTCACCCACAGTCTGTATAGGTCTCCTCACATCTTCTGAATCATGTCAGTTGGTAGACTTGATACTTTAAATTGTTTATAGGTGTAAGTGAATGTAAATGAGTACAGGGTTATGCCTTGTCTAGTATAGGCTATGAACTGTGCAGATTAGATTCACTTCTGTCATTATAGAAGAAGGTATTGTACCAATAGTTTTGTTTCCCCAGATAAGAAGGATATAAATGTACTCTGGTCATCTGGTAATGTGCGTAAAATTAATTTTAAATGTACTTTTTAGTCAATTTTACATTTACTTTCCAGGTAAAAGCTGCATGTGCTGTAGACATCCTATTGAGTGTAAACCCTTATGACCCATAAATCTACAGTTAAGTTGTGTGTTTGTGTGCTGTGTGGGTGGCTAGAAACAGAGGAAATAACATTAATGCAGAGTTGCTGACAAAACTTGGTCAGAATTGTATTAGCAGATCATTGATCACTGATCATTGTTGGCTCATTTGGCCACATTATGCAATCCAATTAATATTGATTTTGCATGGTTTTCCGCTTAAAAATCGGTTACTCTGTTTCCTGGTAATCCCTTGTGTATGAACATTCAGGCAGAAATAAACCTAACATTATGTAATTGCTTATTTAATCACATTAAAGTATCCTGGCTATTACTTAAGCTGGAAGAATATGAAACATTATAAAGACTACACAGTCCAGAAGGAAATGATTCATTAAGGACTAAAATCACTAAAATTAACAGCCACTGCAACATTTTTGCAATAAGAGCATTCGTCAAACCGAGCCTCTGCAGCATGAAACACTCACTTACTTGTCAGAATCTGGTGATTTATTGGTGACATGAACCTGCTCCGACAGAGGTTTCTTCTGAATAAACCTTCCCATACTAAGTTTTCTGAAAAGAATCTCTTTAGGAAGTAGCTGGTTTTTCAATACCACCAAAACTAATTATTCCATAATAGCAGTTGGTTCTCTGTACAAAAAAAAGTGTAGATGACATCTTCCTTAAAAGTAATATTAAAAGGTCTGAATGAAAAATGTGCTGTTTCCATTGGTTGGGTTCCTCCAAGTCCAAAAGTTTTTGGATCCCTCTTCTGGAATGGCAGTTCCATTGGTCTCATAAATCCTTGTTGAGTATAATCAGCAGAAATCAAGCATGCATTGGTGGTCAAATTTGTTACGAGAGTTTCCTCCAAATGGATCTTCAATCGTTTTGACTGTAGATGCTCAAGAAGATGGCTACAGGTGTTGTCAGGAGTTTAGATAACATGAAAGATACATTCCTAATCCCCAATAATCATATCCTTACAGTTTAAAAGTAGCCCTCTTATGGATTGATTCCTTCCTCACCATCTCCTTCTTCTGTTTCACTTGCTGTGATGACAGGTATCAAATAATCCTTCAGTACACCAATCACTGTTTCCACTCCCACAGTCCTTAATCCATTAGCTTCCAACAGGGAGGGCAGATGGAGCTTCAGGAGTGAGTTTGAGGAGCAAAATCCAGCACTACGTCTACATTCCTTGAGTGTGAAGAACTGCTCCTCACACTCAGAGAGAGAGGGAGGAGAATAAAAAGTCTGAATCACAGGTGCACAGCTGGAATGTTGGAATGAAAATGATTCCTCAGGAAAGGAATGAATGAGGAACTGGCAAAAAAAGAAGATAAAGAACAACAGACTACATATGTTGCAGAGAGAAGTGAAGACTGCACTCACTGAGCAAGCTGTTTATAGAGTCCAGGAGCAATCCATCCCTCTCCTCGTGCACAGTGCCTACCTTCTTGCCTCTGCACAGCATGAATATATTACTATGCACACAATGACACTGGTTATTGTTTATGAATTACTGCCCTTCCCGCCAACAAAGGCTATTTTCATAAGAAAACTAATTCATTTCGGTTCCTATTTGATTAGAGGCAGAGGAAAAGAAGCCTCTTTGGTCAAAGCCCTAGAGGACTGTTTTTATTCAGTCCTTTTCAATAGGGCTTTATTGCTCTTCTTTTCAAAAGCTGACGGGGAAAGGCTTTTAGAGTTAAACATTGACGAAAAATTATTGGGCGGCTGTTTTTTTGTGCAATAACAAACCCTTTCAAAAGGACACTGAGCTCTTATCCATCCATCCGTCCCTCACTCTCCTTTCTTTCTTTTTGGCAAATTGTAAAGCCTGGAAATTAATGACAGACAGTAGCAAAAGAGGGAGAGAGCAAAAGAGAAAGACAAGCTCAGCCACAATGCATGTCAAATCTAAATGATCACAAGCTACTGAATAGACCCAGGGGAAGAAAGGAAAAGACAGGGTCTTAGAGGAGTGTGTGCGTGTGTGTATAGGTTGGTCAAAAGCTAATTGATTCAATGTCCACAGAGTCCTGCTGTCCCTTTCACTCAGGCCTTCAAAGACAGCTATTATACTTCACTGACAGAAACAGGAGAGAAGGTATTATTACCTGGCCTGAAACTTAAAAGCCAAAGAGAGAATCGTTACACTCTACAGGTGTTGCAAGCATTGTGCTTAACTGTCTACTTCTTATTCTGAGTCCAAACTATAAAACAGCTCAGAGAACAAGATAGGAAATTATCCATTGTTCAGAATGGATGTGAACACAATTTGTATTATTCAGATTTTGAATGCAGACAAGCTGCTTTTTCTGACATTGTTATTTGGTGCTGCAGATGACGGTCTTGCACATAATACCGACGCACCAACGACGGCAACACCAGTTCTAAGCCCAATAGTGTAAAAAGAAAGATGAAAAAGAATAGATGTGAACAAAAATAAAAAGGCCAACCTGGCATTTATCTGCAGGTTTTATCTATACACTAAAGGATAGATCAGGATAAATCAGGGCTTCCTTTTATCAGGATGGCATTACGCCCCTTTGTATTTATGCAGGAATATTTAACAGGAGACAAAAGGTGACTTTCTCCTCATTCATCTGCGAACAAGGCAATGCTGGCATTCTGAAAAGGCTGACATTTGAGCTTTTTGCCAACACCAGCAAAATTATATCCTTTCCATTGTAAATCAATGAAGTAGAATCATCGCCCACAAAGCGCCTAGATTGCCTTGTCACTGTAATAGGTCCTGGTGTATGCACAACCTTCATCCAGCACTGCTGTACAGGGAAGAGAGACAAAGGCACAAATTCATCATTGGCCTTTCCGTCACAAACTAAGTATAGATATTGCTCAGACTTAAACTAGTCACTCTGTTACACTTCTGAAGACCTGATACAACATACTGATCAGATCACATTATTCTAATAAAAAATACAAGAACGTTACAAAAACAAGCAATTAATAAGAGGTCTTTATTTACAGAATGTACAGTGACACTGACATAAGGGCGTTGGCTTGAGGTTAAGGGGTGTCAATAAATACCTTAAGTACCTTAGGAGTTGTGGTGAGGTACTTCTTGTGCTCACAAAGTGACAGTCCTCAGTAAGCACTCACAGAAAGATCAGTTCATAAGTATGCTTTTGTCAGTTGACCGGTAAGAAGAAATGTAGCAATTTGTATAAAATTACATGAGAACGCAAGAATGAAAAGAATGCGTTTCATGTTTGATGCAACCATATTGACTCCAGGCAGCTAAATTAGGGATGTCAAAGTCAATCAGTTAATAACCTGTGATTGGAAAAGCCCCGATTTCGAATGATTCACGATTCCCTGTATTCTACATACCATATATTGCAATTTATAGGGGACAGACCTGCTAAGGCAGTAAATGAATTGGGAGACCTCCTTTGGAGATGTCTTTGCATCAGCAGATTCCATCACTTAAACACATTAATACACTCCACTGCATGGCACACAAGTTAACAGCTTGCACATGCTGCCTCAAAAAAAAAGTAAGTCTTGTTCTGGCAATCACAACACCATGAGTCTATAATAAGTACACACATAATTTATATTGTGAACTATTCTATTATATGAAATTCTATTATATTAATATTAAAAGTCATATTTGTTCAGACACTATACAGATGCATTTTTGTTGTTCCTATTTTTTTGTCATACACCAGCACGCCAAAACGTATTCCTATGTGAAACCCTATTTGGGAATAAATCTGGTTGATTGGTCACA
The DNA here is from genome assembly GCA_025084515.1 of Ancistrus triradiatus. Taxonomy (NCBI): domain Eukaryota; kingdom Metazoa; phylum Chordata; class Actinopteri; order Siluriformes; family Loricariidae; genus Ancistrus; species Ancistrus triradiatus. The sequence goes on from JAJAGP010000993.1 coordinate 179,286, forward strand.
ATGACATGTGATGCAACAAACAAGGTAAGGCATGGTGAAACTAGTATTATTAAATTATCCAAGAGCAATACATGCATTGTTTAGAGGGTTACATTATCCACTCATGACTGTGTAATGCCATTTTAATGGAAAAAATATATTTAAATGTCAAATGGGAGCAAGCAAAAACGTTACTTATCACACCGACAGCCCTAATTAAAATAATACTTTTTAAAAAGTGCCCTACATGGCCAACAAGCTGTTTAAATAAAATATTTTGAGAAGGGAAATGGGGGGGGGGGGGGATCTGTAAACAACAACAGCGTTTTTGTACATAACCATTCAATTACAACAGTGATTAAAAGAAAACTGTACAATGCTCAGAGCAGCTACAATATCCCACTGATTATTATCAACCCTTCCTAAATGATTGGGAACAGTCAGTTAGTTGACAATCACTTATTTAGTTACATTTCCATGTCATACGTTAGGTCATCGTTTTTTTTAGAAAATAAAGCCAATAGCAACAACTGTTAACCAGTTTACCTTTAACCAAAGGTAATTAAATATGTCAGAATCATAATCAAGGAAGACACTAGTGAAAAATCTTCCACTATTCAGAAAATTACCTGATCACAAACGATAATGCAATGGATTTGGAAGCAAATGCAACAAGTGGAATGTTAAATATACATAGTAACAACAACAAAAAACAAAGTATTTATGTCCTTTTTGCCAGATCTCACACTACAAAGGTATGAACATCTCCGCTTATCTGGACTCTGGACTATAAGAAATAAATAGTGGTTAAGCAATATGGAGATGATCCACCTCATTTTGCTTTGGGGATTGTCAGTTAAAAAAAAAATAAAAACAAAACCTGCATAACTTGAAAGGACATGAGTGTAGAGCTTATGACTACAACACAAATGTTGAAAGACCTAAGTCACAAAATGTTACAAAATCTCACATATTGGTTTCATTCCAAGAAGTGTCATTCGTATTCTTTAGAATTTTTCGCACAATCCTTTCTAGGTCCTTGCGAGCCCTTTGCTCCTCTTCCACTGATCGTTTCATTTTCTTATTGTCCTGTTAACAGATTAATGAACACATTAAGGTAGAAAGCATGACACATGAATGTACAATAACAATGTTTCCAGTTTCAAAATTGGAAGCAAAATGGCCAAAGAAATCCACAGAGGAAAACATTTTTTACACTCACCTGTTTAAGTCCTTGAACCTCCTCTCTCAGTGAGTAAACAACATCTACAAGGCTCCTGTAAAATTGTATAACGTATATTTAGTTGATATGCACCATATATATATATATATATATGTGTGTGTGTTTGAGAGAGAGAGAGAGACTATATTCCTACTTCTCTTCCATAGTAGACTGCCCATTGCTTTTCATGTCCCCCACAATCATCCTCTCCTCTGCAGGGAGTATCAGGGCTGGAGCAGTGTCTCTTCTCTGTCCTGTTCCAAAAGAAAAGTCCTGTAGTTTGGTTTCCACACATCTCTATGTGACGGGGAGAGTAGTTAAAAAGAAACGTGCTCTGAAAAAGTGATTTGACATACTCAGGACTAAAAGAACTGTGCAAAAGACATTAGACTGGTTAGTCATGCAAAGGAGGAACATCAAGGCCAGGATATTTAAAGGAAGGACATCCTTGAGAACAGTGCAAAATATCATTTAGTGATATGTTTACATTTACAGCAGACGTTCTCATCTAGAATGGCTTACAACCGAAACAATCTTACTTAGCAAGGAATTGCGAGTTAAGAGCCTTGCTCAAGGGGCCAATAGTAACAGCTCTGACTTGAACCCTAGACCTACTGGTCAATAGACCAGTACCTCATCAGCTGCACCACCACGGAAAAATAAAAATAAAAATCTTGAGGTGTTCCCAAAAAGTACAAACCCAGAAAAACATTTAGGTTAAACATTGTTACTTCCCCAGAAAGGAAACAAAAATCTATAAAAAGCCAATATTTATTGAAAACTTATAATACAATGACTGGCATCTTATTTGAATCTGCAGATACATATTAGACACTGTAGTACTATCTTAATTTCAAACTGCACAAGCATCACTGACTTCATTCATACAGAGAATCAGAATACTGTCACAGAACTACAGATAAATGGGCAGTAAGTTTATTAACTGAGTCCTTGTGTCTATTTTTTTTGTTTACCCACAGAAGAGAACTTGGTCACAAAGAGTACCATACAACATGAAGAGTTTTAGTCATGTCCTTTGTTCAAGTACTAGTTTTGTCATTGGCAACATGGATTTCTCTTTTGTCCGAAAAGCATCTCCTACAAGCAGAAAAATGTTCGGCTTCAAACACTACAGGTTTTCACAAGAGTTTCAAAGGACAGCCAAGAACCCTTGAAAGGACCCATCTCAAACCCGAAAACAAATTCATTCAACAACATAAATACAAATTCAGCATATTCTGATAAACATTCATACCACATGGAATTATTATGAACATACAGTATTACATATATACTTAAAATAATACATTAAAATTACAATACATGAAATATATGGCTAAAAATAAATAAATATATACATTAGGGTGCCAGTGAGATCGATGGAAAAACTAAAAGGAACTTATGTCTCAGGCCTCATGCCCTCAAACTGTTCCATGTAACAAGCTCTATCGCCAGTAAAAATGTTGAATAAATCTTGTCTAAAAGGTGGAAGGTGGCACGATGGGGAAAGTGGTTAGCACAGTCTGTGTGGGTTTTCTCCGAGTACGCCAGTTTCTTCCCATGCACTAGGGTTCTTCCCAGATTAACTGGTTGGTCTAAGTTGCACCAATGTGAGTAGGGCTGTGCTAAAAAGAAAATATATAAATATAAAAAGTAATCGATACAGCAATATATCGTGATATTCATTTTCGTTATTTGGGCGGTACAGTGGCTCGGTGGGTAGCATCGCCGCCTCAAAGTAAGAAGGTCCTGGGTTCAATCCCAGGATGCACTGGCCTGGGTCCTTTGTGTGGAGGCTGCATGTCCTCCCAGTGTCTGTGTGGGTTTACTCCGGGTACTCCGGTTTCCTCCCACAGTCCAAAGACATGCAAGTTAGGTTAATTGATTACACCAAATTGGCCTGATTTGAGTGTGGTCTCTGGCGACAGACGGAGCGACGCGTCGGCTGGAGTATTCTCGGTCGCATCAAGTGGCAGTGGGCGGACCCCTCATCCGGCGGGACAAGCGCCAGGAAAATGATGACGATGATTCATTTTTGTTATTTGCTACATTGATTTTCAGCTCAAAATATTTTTTTCCAAGGAAGAAATGGGGTGTAAACTACAATCTCAGCTCCTGTAGAGGTTGCAGCACTGTGTGATGACTCAGTTTGTCCACTGAATTATCGAGATGATGTATTAAGATCTACATCGTAACTTGTATTTCTTGTCGCAATATGCAACGTGTCATAATGTGTCATGAAGTTCTTTCCAATACCTTACCCCTAAATGTGAATGTGTTTGACTAGTATTGCGGATGCGGATGTGAGGTTAAATAAGTAAATAAATAAAATAAATAAATACATAAATAAATGAATAAATAAGCATATCCTTCATTTCCAAACACCAGAAAAAGTACCGCAAATAGTGAAACTATAGGTAGCACGTTGTCACATTTGTGGCTGCTGGAACCGGAACAGACCCTTTAATTTGTGTCTATTCCGCTGACACATTTTTGTTGAGATTAAGCCACCAGCAAAAGGTACTGTTCTGATATTAATCTCTGTTTATACTAACGTTACAGAAACATGAAAAAGACCTTTTTTCCATTGGCACCCTAACATAAATATAAAGGAATTACAGAATAACTCACAAATAGTGTCCAAAGTACACATTTTCCTGTATTTCACCAGTTAGATTTTGCTGTAACACTGCAACTGGAATTCCTGTGACCAATGCTTCCAGTTAATACATACACCCATTCAACGGTAACACTTTAAATAAATGACAAATTATTTACAAGACTGAGATCTTACATCTTCTAGAAGACATTTTAAAATGTCCACACACAAATGACCTTCATTACTTCTATTAATAAAATGCTAGTTACAGAGAAGGAAAGGCATATTCTCCAGCTATCACATGAGGGGACATCAAAATAACAAGCAAAAAGGTGTCAAGGCAACAAGGAACCACTTTGGATAAGTGCACAAAGGTATGTGAACAGACAAATAAATAAATACAATAAATAAAAATATAAATATAGAGCTACATTAAAAACAAATCAACTGAGTGAGAAGGTTCGTAGCAGAAGTGCAGGAGTCTAGTTCTGGTGTGAGATGTAGGAGCTGCAGCTCTTACGGGAAACGGGCCCCATCCGATAAGAGTGGGCCGTCCATATACTGTCATAGTCCGAATCCTCCGACAGGTCAGAGCTGCCCTCGGGCCTTGAGATGCTGCTGCGGCGGCCCATACACTCCATGCTCGACTGATCCAACACATGATTATGCATCAGATCAGTGCCCTGCCATGCTGAGATAAGCAAAGGGAAGGGAACACCCAATGCAGCAGGGGAGGACAGTCCAGTCATATGAACAATTGGAGATTTCCCCAAAAGACAGTGGTGGTATGCAAGATGGCAAAAATAACGGGGATAAATGAAAAGGGTAGGACGAAGCCGAACCATGCGGGAGAAAAATCATGTTTTTCAAAGAATAAAAGGTTGTACATGAATGTGGGGCAAAGACCATACACATAAGGGGATAGATAAATGAGCAGGAGTTAATGATGGATAAATGAATGCCAAAGAGTGAAGAGGAAAAAGACAGAGAAGATTGTTAAAATCAAAGACACACATTTATTTAGTCGTAGTACCACAAGAGATAAACAAATGTGCATACGCAAGAGTGCATGTGAATTTCTAGATCATCTTACTTGAATTGAGAGTCTGTCTGGTTTTGGCACTTGTACAGTACGCCTCAATGACTTTCAGGATCTGAGCATCCTCCTCCAGAGCTACAGTACCTACATTGGTCAAAGAGCCATTACAGATGCTTCTCTGCTGCAACTTTTATTATAGCTGTATTCAAAAGTTCGGTAACCCTGGTCAAATTACAGTCGAATCCAACACCACTAATAAATTCTTACATTTTGCAATCTAATACAAAAGGTTTTCATTACAGTTCATATACTGAGTAAAACAATTGGAGTGAACCTCATTGGCATGGACTTTTCTCCACAGTCACCTGATCTAAATCCCTTCAAGCATTTACAGTGGTGCTTGAAAGTTTGTGAACCCTTTAGAACTTTCTATTTCTCTGCATAAATATGACCTAAAACCATCAGATTTTCACACAAGTCCTAAAAGTAAATAAAGAGAACCCAGTTCAACAAATGAGACAAAAATATTATACTTGGTCATTTATTTATTGAGGGAAATGATCCAATATTACATACTAGTGAGTGGCAAAAGTATGTGAACATCTAGGATTACAGTTAATTTGAAGGTGAAACCCACCATCCCAGAGTTGAAGCTGTTCTGTATGGAGGAATGGGCTAAAATTCCTCCAAGCCGGTGTGCAGGACTGATCAACAGTTACAGGAAACGTTTAGGTGCAGTTATTGCTACACTATTATTATGTAATATTAGATCATTTTCCTCAATAAATAAATGATCAGGTATAATATGTTTGTCTCATTTGTTTCACTGGGTTCTCCTTATCTACTTTTAAGACTTGTGTGAAAATCTGATGATGTTTTAGGTCATATTTATGCAGAAATATAGAAAATTCTAAAGGGTTCACTTTCAAGCACCACTGTATGGGGGCATTTGAAGTCAGAAAAAGCTGAGCATTCCATAACATCACAAGATGCTGTTTGGAAAATTCTGAAATCATGCTGGGATAACCTGGATCTTGTGGAATGGAGTGGAGTCTAAACTAGCTCGAGTGCACGCAGTAGAGCACATGGGGGAACATACCAAATACGAATAAGTTCTGAATTTTTTCTATTGATTAGATTTTTCACTCAAATTATGATGCTGATTAATTGATTATTTAAAAAAACATCATCTTAAAATAAATGTTTAAAAACGCAAATTAGACACATTGAGTGCGTTTACATGCACAACAGAAAAATCAGATTTTGTTAGTAATCTGACCAATGATTTTACAAGTACTTGGGTAATCAGAAAAGAAACTTCCGGGTTTACATGACTCAAGCAGTAATCAGATTTCTAGTTGCAACCAGCCAGTAATCTCACGGTGACAAAAACTTCAAACTTTAATAGTTAAATAATACAATTCTTAATATCCTCGAGCATATGCTGCATTTCAGTGTCTACAAAAAACTGTTAGCTGTTATGCGATCCCTGCATTTAATTCCATGGTTACCAGATCCCACAAAAACCAGGTATATGGAATTAAGCCCAATAAAATAATGTTTCTGAAAAGCAGAGAAACCCATGCACTGAGAAAACAGATTACTGAGAAAAATCCAGCTCTCTTTATCTTAATCTAATTTCTAGATCAGAGTACGCTGTTTAGATGACCCCTTGAATAATCACATAACTGCCAAAATCCAATTATGATCAGATTATTAAGTGCAAGTAAACATACTCATCGTCACTAGTGGTCTCAGATTATTGCCCCCCACCCCCACCCCATGTATTTAGCTGAATTTTTTTTAATACAAAGTTAACTCGACCCCTGTAGGGAACAGATCCAAGTATGACATCAGCAAATTTTAATGAAATAAGTTAAGTTCCTAAACCTAAAAAAAACATCAACTGTACATGCTAATTTGTAATATTCTTCCCAAAATTCCGAAATGTATGCATTTAAATTTGCAAAAACATAATATTTACGATTGTTCACTGTATTGGTTGTGTAGGAAAAACAGTAAAACGTGTCTTTTGACCAGGGGTGCCCAAACATCTCACATAAGACTATAAATGTAACAAATGAGTCAAACTTACTTTTCCTCAGTGCAAACTCTTCATCAGACGGCTTCCTTTCAGGCTTCCGTTTGGGCAGCAGCTTCTTCATACTTTTGGGGCTTTTACTAAGATCCTGGTAAATTCAGAAGAAACGGATGACAAAACAAGGAGAGCACAGTACATACACCAATCCCTCCAACCCATCCCTTGGTCAGGATAAGCATTGGAGAAAAAAATAAAATAAAAAAATTAAATGATATATATGAAAGAATTTTGAATATTGGTAGCCCGGGTTGAGTTGGTTGGTTCTGGGTTCTCCGAGCTTGGCAATTGTGTGTGTGTGTGTGTGTGTGTGTGTGTGTGTGTGTATATATATATATATATATATATATATATATATATATATAAAAAAGTTATAACAAAGGGTAGAGCACCTCCAGTACTGAACGTGAGAACCCCCTTTTTAGCAAACATGAGATGATACATTTGCCAAAAATCCAACAGTCATCAACATGGGGAACATAACACCATTAAAAATACACACTTACCTCTTTATAGCAGAGGGCAGCTGATGGTCTGAGTGGTGGTGCAGGTCTCAGGCAGCTCAAGCTCCAAGGCTTCTGGGTTTTGGGAGGCTCCAGAGGGCCCCACATCACCGAGCTATGTGGAGCGCCATGAGAAGAGGAGTGAGGGAGTGTGTGGTATGCAGGGGCCACAGTCAGGCCTCGGCTCTCTGCATGTCTGGACGGAGTTAGAGGGTGGGATGGAAGCTAAGGAAAAAAATAAATAAATGAGTGTAAAGACAAAATAAACTACATGGCTATGTCTTTCACTAGTGTTGTTTTATTTAGTTTATGATATATCTAGTTAGTACATTAGATAAAGATAACCAGTCATTTATTTACTAAGTAGTTGTAAGTGGCAAAGGTAAGTTTAAGTATCTGGTGTGAGTCACAATAACTGCAGCTAAACGTTTCCAGTAACAGGACAGCTTCAACACTGGGATGTCGGTGGGTTTCCTTCCTGGAACTGCCTCTACAATATTTTTTATTGGATTATGGTCAGGACTTGGATCCAAAACATTAATTTTATTCTTCTGTAACCATTTTTTGGTAGTACATCCTGTGTGCTTGGGGTCAGTGTCATGCTACAGTGGTGCTAGAAAGTTTGTTAACCCTTTAGAATTTTTAATATTTCTGCATAAATATGACCTAAAACATCATCAGATTTTCACACAAATCCAAAAGCATATTTAGAGTACCCAGTTAAACAAATTAGACAACATATTATACCTGGCCATTTATTTATTGAAGAAAATGATCCAATATTACATATTAGTGAGTGGCAAAAATATGTGAACCTTTGCTTTCAGTATCTGGTGTGACCCCCCTGTCCAGCAATAACTGCAACTAAACGTTTCCTGTAACTGTTGATCAGTCCTGCTCACCGGCTTGGAGGAATTTTAGCCCATCACTCTGTACAGAACAGCTTCAGCTCTGGGATGTTGGTGGGTTTCCTCACCATTAGTGCTTCACTTCAGGTCCCTTCCACAACATTTTTGATTGGATTAAGTTCAGGACTTTGACTTGGCCATGTCCAAAACATGAACTTTATTCTTCTTTACCCAATTCTTTGGTTTAGAACGCTTGTGTGCACTTAGGGTTCATTGTCTTGCTGCATGACCCACCTTCTCTTGAGATTCAGTTCATGGACAGATGTCCTGACATTTTCCTTTAGAATTCTCTGATATAATTCAGAATTCATTGTTCCATCAATGATGGCAAGCCGTCCTGGCCCAGATGCAGCAAAACAGGGCCAAACCATGATACTACCACCACCATGTTTCACAGATGGGATAAGGTTCTTATGATGGAATGCAGGGTTTCCTTTCTCCAAACACAACTCCTTTCTTTTAAACAAAATAGTTCTATTTTGGTCTCATCCATCCACAAAACATTCCTCCAATAGCCTTTTGGCTTGTCCACGTGATCTTTAGCAAACTGCAGACGAGCAGCAATGTTCTTTTTAGAGAGCAGTGGCTTTCTCCTTGCAACCCTGCCATGCACACCATTGTTGTTCAGTGTTCTTCTGATGGTGGACTCATGAACATTAACATTAGCCAATGTGAGAAGGGCCTTCAGTTGCTTAGAAGTTACCCTGGGAACCTTTGTGACCTCGCCAACTATTACACCCCTTGCTCTTGGAGTGATCTTTGTTGGTCGACCACTCCTGGGGAGGGTAACAATGATCTTGAATTTCCTCCATTCGTACACAATCTGTCTGACTGTGGATTGGTGGAGTGCAAACTCTTTAGAGATGGTTTTGTAACCTTTTCCAGCCTTATGAGTATCAACAATGCTTTTTCTGAGGTCCTCAGAAATCTCCTTTGTTCATGCCATGGTACACTTCCACAAACGTGTTGTGAAGGGCAGAGTTTGATAGATCCCCGTTCTTTAAATAAAACAGGGTGCCCACTCACACCTGATTGTCATCCCATTGGTTGAAAACACCTGACTAATTTCACCTTCAAATTAACTGCTAATCCTAGAGGTTCACATACTTTTGCCACTCACTAATATGTCATATTGGAATATTTTCCTCAATAAATAAATGACCAAGTATAATGTTTTTGTCTCATTTGTTTAACTGGGTTTAGGACTTGTGTGAAAATCTGATATGTTAGGTCATATTTATGTAGAAATATAGAAAATTCTAAAGGGTTCACAAACTTTCAATCACCACTGTATATGACCCACATAGTTTTGATATCCAGTTTACAGATAAAAGGCACATCATTATCTTTAGAATTAGTAAATTACTAGTAAAACGCATAATTCTTTGTTCTAGCAGTGTTGGCAAGCAGATATTTCCTGATGGTGAGAGAGGCCTTCAGCTGCTTAGATGTTACCCTGGGTTCCTTTGTGACCTTGCAGACTATTACACACCATGCTCTTGGAGCGATCTTACAATGGTAACAATGGACTTGAATTTCTACAATTTGTACACGTTCTGTCTGACTGAGGATTAATGGGGTCTAAATTCTTAGGATGTGGTTTTATAACCTTTTCAAATCCAATAAACATGTACGATAAGGTTCATGTTCACCTTCAAATTAACTGCTAATCTTAAAGTTTCACACACTTTTGCCACTCACAGATATATCATTTTGAATTGTTTTTTAAATAAATGAATATATGACCGAGAATAATGGCTGTGTCTCATTTGTTTAACTGGGTTTTCCTTCTCTACTTTTAGATGATGTTTTAGATCCTCATATACTGTATATGCACAAACAAACGCTGAACAACTAAGCATCACCTTATTTCACCTCATTTATGACATGCTGTCCAATTACATATTGGAATGTAAATAAAAGGGCAATAAAAACAAATGTGACTTTGTGACTGAGTTAAAGTGCAATACTTATTATTTACTGTAGAAAAGTACTGCATGTAGGCAGTTGGATCGTTTTGGAGACTTAAGAGAAGTGACTTGTAATGGGAGACTCACCGTGTGGCAGGGCACTGTGAGTGGCTTCAAGCTGGGGGCCGTTATCGTGGCGTGTTTGCTTTGGCGATTCAGGTGCTCCAACCAATCCTGTTGATCCTGCTTGTTAAAGCAGATGACCTGCAGCCTCTCAAACATGCAGCCTGCAGTGATGAGTCACACACTAAACAAATCAGTCAACTGCGGCAACATTAGTCAGATAAAAACATCTATTAAAATATTCCTGATGTCTAAAGGTAAAATAATAATAAAATAATAGAACACCACCACAGGTTTCTTCTTACTTGAGAGCTCAAACACATTTTTCTGGCTTTCACCATTTTCTAGAGGAGTCACGGTCATGCCACTCAGTGGCAGTTTACCCTGTAAAAAAAAAAAAAATAAAAAAAATAAAAAAGAAACCAACAACATTTTTTATCTTACAAACATCCATTGCAAGAATAAGTTAAACCTGGTGAAGTCACTGCTTATTTGAGCTGCCTGATTGCAGCATTGACTGATAATGTACTAAGCATTAATTTAGTGCATTTTATGATGACTGTTTTCTCACCTGGAAGATAAAGCCGCTCATTCTTGGACTGGCAGAAAGTATAAGTAGTACATGGGGGAAAAGCATGAGGTAACGTTCATTCCTTTCCTGAAAAACATGTACCAATACCTTTAGTTTTCAAAAAAATATACGACATATTAGTAGTCTAACCTGCTATCTGAATGCCACATCCTGCCTTAATGAATTGTCATCTGTGAAATTGTGAAAAACCCATGCTCAGTGAGCAAGTCACTCTGGAAAAGGGCATCTGCTAAATGTACAGTGCCAACCACAATGATTGGCACCCCTGGTAAAGATGAGCAAAAAGGCTTATATGAAATTCAGCTTTAAGCAAATAATCTCAATGAAAGAATGAGGAAAAATTGGAGGAAAATGGAATTGGAGGAAATACAACTAATAACTGAAGTAAATTTCTCAGAAAAGAAGTAAAAGTCTCAGAAATATCCCTCATCAAGAAATAATTATTATTTTTAGCAAAACAGCACAATTATTGCTACGATTATTGTCACCTCTAGAAATAATTTGAAACAAAACGCAACTGAAGCATCATTGCTGGAGAATTACAGAAAAAAGTAGCATCTTGGGGTCTCCAAAGCTACATCAGACAGCACCTTCATGCCAACAGATTATTTGGATTATTTGAACAGATTATCATTTTGCAAGGAAAAAGCATTTCCTGCCATCCAACTACCTACGTAAGCACCTGAAGCTTCCTAAACACTCCTGGGACATTCATTGGAACCGTGTTCTATGGTCAAATGAAACAAAAATGTTGATTTTGGCAACATGCATTTAAGGTGGGATTGGCATAAAAACAAGGATGAAACTACACTGAAAAGAAACTACACTGTTGGTGTATGGTGGACTGTCTGTGATGTGGTCTGCCTCCTCCAAGAATCTAAAAATGAATCTATACCACAAGAAATAAACGCAGTTCTGAAATAAGCAATAGGGGATAGAGGGTCCAAGCCGGTGGAGTGCCCGGTGAGTGTACATGCAACTTACAAACCTGTTTCAAATATGAACCCCAATCAATACTTAAGTCAGTCCATCTACAATAAATATAGAACATCTGACACCTTGAAGCTCTACCAACAGCCAAATGCCAATGCAGTGTTTGGGGAAATCATTTCAGTGATGAACAATGACTCACCTCACAGCCGTGACTCTGTACCAATGCCTGGCTCATGTAGATGACGGAGCCCAAAGTCTTTATGTCTTCACCCTCCCACAGTCGAATAGACTCGGTGAGAATCTGTAGCTCCAGCTCCTTTCGCTTCCGCACCTCCTGACACTGGGCCTGTTGGCATAGAAACATGAAAAATAAGTAATCTGGGAAGAGATTCTGACAGGACTGAATCATACCTGACAGGCAATGAAAAACAGTGTAGTGTGTAACATGTCGGCATGGAAAGAGGCATGTTAAAGATACATAATGCATGTCATTTTTCTAATCATTCCACCATATTTATACACTTTATGTTGTTTTGTTCAATAAGAAGTTGCAGTTCAGTGTTTCCGTTACATATTTTTTTGATAGCTGAAAACTACATTCGCAGTGTAACGTAACAAAGCCCGTCACACTCCGGTGCCAGCTCCGCTCAATGACGCATGCGGGCAGGCTCTTCATAACTCAGACCACTGTTCAATTCATCATCATGCCACATTTTGGCAGTACTACATTAAAATAAAGCCATAACTTGACTTGGCTAACGTTACTACTAAGCATGATAAGTGATGTTGAACACTATTTCGATTCATTCAAGCGTGTGTTTGTTGGTTAAGAAGCCAGATGTACAAATGGATATAACAAATTGGTTTGGAGACACACTGCAGTTTGTAAGATTTACTATATTTTAAATAAATTCCAGGCGCGTTTGGACGGGTATACGCGTCTCTTCTGCCAAAGGGGGAAACCTGCAGAAACCACTGCTTTACACAATAAAATATTTACACAACCAGAATAAAACTCACAGAAAGATTCTTGAATGTGTTCATGCACTTCTGAATTTCAGTCCGATCTGGGTGACCTTCCTAAAAACAAAGCAAAAGCGATATTGATATCCTCGAGTGCTTCTCACACAAAGGCATTGAAAGATTCAAAGATGTACAGATATGCACCGTTTAATGTACGTTCGCAAGAGGTCTTAAAAATTATATTAAAATTATTAAAGGAAATAAAAATCTGTCTTTTAACTCTGGACATAGGAGGTTCAAAACTCCACAGACGCTGAACAGTGCTGCCCGACGTATGATGTTGGAGTATACAGTACTCTAATGACCAAAATTACAGATTGCCATGTTAATTGCTTATTTATGTACCGGCAGTGTATTATGACTGTTTTGTTGCACTCTAGTGCTTCTTCTGCCCAGCTCGTTGCACAATCAGTCTATGCTGTGGATCCACGAGCAGAGGCAGGCGTTAAAGAGCAGAAGTCCGTCATTCACTCGAAAGAGAACTGCCTTACCAGTCGAGCTCATTAGCTCCCATTTGCACTAAAGACTGTTCAGACTTGATTGATGTGTTGAGAGTTACTCGTGTTTGTGGGGTGACTTTTCACGACTTCCTTGTAAAAAGATGTAATGTGTGTAAAGTGTATGTGCCTGTCCTATTGCAAGCAGTACTCCTTTGTTTGTACCCCCACTACCTTTATATTCTCTCTAAACAAAACTGGTTCACATTCACTTATTCAGTCTCTGTTTCATCCGTTTCATCTTCTGTGTTGTTCATAATACCGTCTAACAATGCATTTTTGTCTGTTGTCAAACAAACCGTATCAATCACTCGTTTTCAGTGATATCTCTGACACATTTATGTTTCGTTTGCACACAGTTTTCTTGTGAAAATACCCTTTATATTTACCTTACAGTAACCTAAAAATACTAGTGATGCACAATATATTGGTGGCCGATATATTATTTGCCGATATATGGATTTTTTTCAGTTATCGGTATCGGTCCGATATTAAAATTTTAAGCGATATTTATTAGATATTTAACTAAGAATATTTTTGTTTTACTCATTAAGCAAAATATCTGATGTTACTGAGTGTATAGTTCTATATGAACTTCTATTCTTTCATGGAGCTTCTCAGTCTTAAGCTTGCCTGTAACAATTGAAAGCTAAAAAAGATTCTTACCTTTTTAAAAGAAGGTCAGAAAATAAAATGGAATGAAACCATTTTTCCTTTGACTGAACTTCACCTTGTGTTTATAGTAATAGTCATGTCTGATTTATGTTTTAGTTGCTTATTGTTTTATTTTATTGCTAAAATTAATTACTGGTCTAGTTTTTAACAACAGTTCATATATGGGTTATCATGTGAACATTTTTGAAAGGTTATATTATCGGTTTTTAACATCGGTATCGCCAGAATAATGTGCTGAACATCAGTTATCGTATCGGCCCAAGAAATTCAACATCGGTGCATCCCTAAAAAATACTATGGAAACGTCTGGACAACGTCCATTTCGGTCAACGTCCTGTTTCATAGATGTTAAACCCAGATGTCCAGTACAGTTGCATGCCTGTACTGCACGTTAATGTCTTACCTCCATGTGTCTCTCCAGCTCCTTCAGTAGGGTCCCATATTTGTCTAGTCTCATGAAAGGCTTGCTAAGGCCCGTGGTTAGAGTGAGGATGCCTGGAGAACTTGCTCCTTTGCTCTCCATAAAGTCCCCTAGTTCCTCACTTAAAGGCCAATAAACACACAGGTGAAGGACATTTGATGGACGAACCAATCATACAAGCAAGATAATCTGCAGCAGCATACCTGTGATCAGTGAGAATGTTGACAGCCGATGGATGGTTGGAGCAATAACCCGTATACAGTGCTCTCATTTTCGGCATTAGGTTCAAGAAAAAGCCCCCTATTTTCTGTTGCAGCTCTGGAAGCCTGAACACAGACAGAAAACGGTCACTCCCGTGCTCCCTCCTTGCACTAAAGATTTGTATAAAAAAAAAACTTTAAAAAACATAGATAAGGAGGTCTTAAATGGAAATTAGATGTTTTAGAAGTCTCAGGCATCAGAAAGCTCACAATGACAGCTGGGTGCAAAATAATTCTGCTGCTGTAATGAGCAGAGTGATGAAAAAAATGCAGACTCTCCTTATCACCTTCCTATGAGTACTTGATTTGTTGATAGAAAATGTCCTTGCTATGCACAAATACCATTGCAGTGTATGTTTAATCAGTTCTGGACATTAAGCCTAGAACCAGACATTTAGACTGTGTTCACACAGCAGTTAAAAGTGTGTAATCTTGGGGGCAGTGTGAATGAAAAAAACCACGTTGAATCTGACGTTTTCAGTTCTGATTTGGGCCACTTTTATATATGGTACTGAAATCCGAAATACAGGTAGTCCTCGACTTACGACGCAGATCCGTTCCTAGGTGGCGTCATAAACCGATTTTTGGTGCAAGTCGGAACATACGTACATACTGTACCTAAATAACATACTGTAAGCACTTATCCTGTCCTAACGTCGCGTTATGACGTTTACGACGCAAAACCACTTAAGTGCGAAAGAAGGCTTTATACAGTAAATAGGAGATGCGTCGTAACCACGAAACGTCGTAAGTCGAGACCGTCGTAACCCGAGGACTACCTGTATTCATGCCACATTTCCATCATTCCAGCTCAACATTCATCATAAATGCTAGCTAAGAAGGGAAAATGCAGTGAGGGAGGTTTACAGTGGCACGATAGCAAAGTAACAGACCTCATAAATAATTCAGGCTGATGTCTCTGTGCAAACAAAATTAGAAGGCAGATATCACAACCGCTCCATGTTTGAGGACATTTTTTAAGAAACAGCTGAACACGCCCACAGGAGGACATGACTACAGTGTAAAAAAATAAAGAAAATGCTTAAAAGTGAAGTTTAAAGAAATCAAGGATGAAAATCAAAGAATATCAAGATGCCCTTTTTAACATGAACATTAAATAAGTGCCTGTTACTATTGACTCCATTTTGATTGTTCACCTCTGGATGAGTGGGTCATGTGAAGCACTGCTCTTTAATGCATTCATGTCAGTTTAGTGTGAACTGTTCAGACAAATGCTGAATACAGTTCACATTAAAATCCTAAAAAATCGAATTTGATGAGAATGTAGCCTTAGTCATCACTTAAATGAACACAAAATTCGTTCTGTGGTGGCCTAGTGGTTAAGGTACTGGACTATGTATCAAACGGTCCAGGGTTCAAATCCTCCCCTCTGCCAGGCTGCCACTGTTGGGTCCTTACCCAATCTTACAATCCAAGCAATTGTGGGTTAAGGGCCTTGCTCAAGGACCCAGCAGAGGTAGCAGAGGTGGGATTTGAACCCTGGACCTTCTGGTCCAGAGTCCAGTACCTTACCCGCTAGGCTACCACAGTCCCATAGACATAAATGCAAGTGTAAAATTTTAAACACAATGGAGCTGTTCTTGTGGCCACTGATATAACCATCACACAGATCTCGAAGTACCAGTGTCTATAACATAAAACCTACTTATGTACCTCTAGTTATCTACATCAGGGTTTTAATAACCAAAGTAAGCACAGCCAGTAGCATGGTAGTTCAGTCAAGCATTGCTGTATGCCATTTAGGGCAAAGTGACTTGTAATTACTCACTTGGTACGCTCCTCTAGAGACTGGACAAGGCTTTGTTGGAAGGTGCTAATTTCTTCCAGGTTCCCCATGATGACACTGATATCTGCAGAGCTGAGTCTGAGGTGATAAGGGATTTACAGAGCAGGGTAAACGAGGAAGACAAAAGCGTGAGTTGTAATTTGATGTAATGTAGGTTGTCCGGCAATTAATACATTTAATCCTAATATTTATTTTGGCTAATTTCATCATTGATTTTTTGCTTATTCCTACATGACCCTAATAAAACAGTTGTCCTTTAAAAGTGCACTACATGCCATATGAGTGAGAAATGCATTTTTAATAATTCATTATCATTAGCTTCATCACGTTTTATCTTGTTTGCTGCATCACAACATTCCATTGCAACTACTCTGATGTTGCCAAGGTGCTGTGATTAGCAGAATGATACCTTTTTAATGCAGAGTATTCATTTTAATATGTGCCTTTACAACATACAGCATGTGCCAGCTGTTATCGCGTGTGGCACGCGATAAGGTGTGTTAGTGAGTTCATGAGACAGATTCACATAATGCTGTCACACAATAATGGGCAAAGCATATAAAGAAAAGCCCAAATTCATGTACCACATTCACCAGTTCTGTCCCTACAGATCTAATATTACTCTGTATTGAACGTAGAATGTAGGGAGTTGTAAGTAAGGAACCATTTCCGTACATCAATTCTAACAATTAAATCTAATGGCATAGACTGCGAGGCTGGTAGAGTGTATTTTATCACCTGGCGCAGTTTCTTCACTAATTTTTAACTTAAATCCTGCACTTTAGATGGAACATTAACTTGATTTGAGGTGCGGAGAACATGTAGCCTGTACTAGCTTTCTGCATGCACTCAATGCATCCTACCTGGCTACATGACGCAGTGAATGTGTGAACTCTTAAATAGTGTTTTTGGCTGTTTTTCGCAAAGTGAGTGATATCCTGGATAATGTCAGTGCTCACATCATTAAAATTACAACTCAGATATTATTGTAGACAATACGAGACTTTCCTAAAGTATCCTGAATTAAGTTGAAGCTAAAAACTAAAATAATCAATATTCTCAGTTTAAATACTATAGCTAATCTGTTTGTTGCCAAAATCTGTGCAAATACGATGTATACCCTGCATCAAGGATATGTCTATCAGTTATATGAAGTGCAAAGTATAAGAAAGCATCTCAAACAAATCTCTAATCATGAAGGCAAGCACACATATTAAATCTGTTAACATTAAAATTCCAATATACAGTAGAGGTACTGAAGAAAATTGTTAAAAACCTTACTTTTCTGTGTTCTGGAGTGGTCTCAGGTAGTTGGAGAGGAGATTCTGTAGCTCCTTTGAGTACTCGGTTTCTGTTTCTAAAATGTTCTGTAGCACCTGTTGTAAGATGTGACAAATAGAAATTATAGATATTTCATATTTAACAGTTTGGAACCAACTGACAAAGAAAAAATATTTAAATTCTATACAGACTAATTATAAATATAAATAATATAAGGACTGTGGTAGCCTAGCGGTTAAGGTACTGGACTCTGGCCCAGAAGGTCCAGGGTTCAAATCCCACCTCTGCCAAGCTGCCACTGTTGGGTCCTTGAGCAAGGCCCTTAACCCACAATTGCTTGGATTGTAAGACTGTACCAATTGTAAGTCGCTCTGGATAAGGACGTCTGCTAAATGCTGTAAATGTACTGTTGTGTGACATTTAATGGCATCAGCATTTGGCTGTGTCATATACCAGAACATATTACCAAATATTGTGTGACTCTACAGCGTTGCTCAAGTTTGTGAACCCTTTAGGAGTGTCTACATTTCTGCATAAATATGACATTAAACAGTTTCACAAAAGACCTAAAATGAGATGAAGCGTATCCTCAAAAACTAAATGATTAAGTGTAATTACAAAACACCACTGTAGCTTTTGTGGTTTCCTCTACTTCCATGCTGGATATCTGATTAGTATTGTTACACTACTAGAAGTAGAGGTTACACTTCACTACAATGTTAAATGATAAAAGACCTTCCTCTTTTATTGAGTAGCAATTAAACAATCCATTCAATGAATCCTTTATCATTTATTTCTTTTGATCACAGACTAAAACTATTGTGCAGATCAACTGAGCATATAATATTTCATACCAGTATATAATCAATAGAAAATACTAATTAATGTTCTAATAACTTTAACTGAAGGAGTAAAATAACAGGAAGAGAAACACAGAAACCTCTTCATGCGTTATATTTGCTACTCAGATTCACTAGTGAAAGGCTGGCAATTTCTTTCCCACGCAATAGCCAGAAACCATAACAGACAAAAAGAAGCCAAGAGTAAAAACTTTATTCTGACAGAACTAGGACACGCTTACATAAAATGCTGACATAGCCTTTAAGCTAGTGAACACTGATACTCTTCCAAGCAAGTCCTGTAAGAACTACATTGTGTATAGGAAATCATCCTACCCTTTTAAAGTAGTAACTTTTTTGCCTTACAGCCAGAAATAAAAACTCATTAAAATATCTTTCCAACTTTTACACATTCCCCTTACAACTTTCAAGTATCAAGTAAAAAAGCAACAGTACTGAAAATTAACAAAAAATGCAAACTAGAATAACAGGTTTGGAAACGTGACAGCTCTCTGATTTAACACTTCATATAGACGGCTTCTGTTTTAGTTACAGCCACCTGTTTGGACACGTCTCTGCTACCTAGACTGAAAATTTGCCCATTCTTGCAAAAACTTTACGCTCAGTCAAATCTGTGGTAAGCGACAACGGCTCTCCAAGTTTATCTACAGATTTTCTATCAAACTTAGGTCAAGGCTCTGACTTGGCCACTCAAGGACATTCAGCCATTAGGTTTTTGTGGCAGTGTGTTTAGGATCGTTGTCATGTGGGAAAGTGAAACACCTGACCATCTTCAGCGGTCTAGCAGAGAGCTCAAAAGGGTTGAGGGTTTTTTCTCAAAACTTTGGGTGTATTTGGCAGCATCCATTTCCCTTCAAACTAGAGCTAGACCGATTAATGCCATTGTGAGATAATCGGCATTGTCCGATATCTGCACTCAGAAGACTGATATTCAAAAATAGTGGAGAAAATGTAGAGAAACTTTACATTACAACTTACAGCTCACAAACTGGTACTACTGAGTGACTAAAAACAAAGATGTTGAGAGAACATTCAGTGAGGGTGAGGACATTTATGGGAAAATAAAAACTTTGCTACTTGCTGCTCTTACTGCTCTTAACTGGGACTAAAAGATGCTGCTACCATGTGCACGACTCTAACATTGCAAGTATTTACACTGTGTTTTTTATTCAGAAACAAGAAGATCCCATTATCTGGTTGTTCTTAAGTGCAATAACACTTTTTAGTGCAGATATAGTTCCCATACAGCTTAAAAAAATGTTAATTTAAGTTCAACAACCTTGTAAAAAATGTAAAATTGGCACTTTATATCACCCTGCGCTCAAAATATCAGTATTGGCCATTAAAAAACGCATATCAGTCGACCACTACTTCAAACTTAATTTTCCACAAATGCCTGCTATTACAAATACAATTGATATTAAGCACAATAGCCTGATGTGTTAACTGGAAGGTGACTGGTTGTACATAAGCAAGTATATAAAGGTCACTCTAAAAGGAGCTGATCAATTATAAAACCCAGGTATTTTACTACCGTATTTTTCGGACCATAAGGCGCACTTAAAATCCTTTCATTTTCTCAAAAATCGACAGTGCGCCTTAAAATGCGGTGCGTCTAATGTATGAATTAATTCTGGTTGTGCTTTCTGACCTAGAACCGATTGTTGATGGTACACGGCACTCATAAATCCGTCAAACTCATAAATAATTTAGCACGGCCTTGGTAAGTTAGGAAGCTTACGGCAAACGTAGTGCGCAGCATCGCGGTGTAATACGGTATGTGCTTCAGCATTAGGGTACGTACATTCATTCATTTATTTTCGAAGTTTTGTTTCATTTAATGCGTCTTATAACCCAGTGCGCTTTATGTATGAAAATATACCCGTTAGCAGTTGATCACTGATATTGCGTCTTATAATCCGGTGCGCTTTATGGTCCGGAAAATACGGTAACTCTATTTAAATAATTGATCAGAACTTAACGCGAAATTTACTCTGACATTATGCAAGTTGGCACATATATCGGCATTAAATTTCTCACCAGGTTGTAGTAGGTTTTGCTAAGGGCAGTAGTATCAAAGCCTTTAGGAGGGCTTTTAAGAGTTCCAGATTTAGGGGAGACCTGCTTGTCTGTAAAAGAGCGAAAGAGAAACAGGATTTGTACAAAGAATAAAACAAATAAGCCTCTAATCATAAACAGAATGTATGAGATGCTTCCAGATTACTGCCACTTGCCACAACCTTTGACTTCTCTGACATAGTTGCTTGGGAACCAGCCAGTTTTCCCATTGAAGCTGCCCTCCCACCAGCCCCCTTCCTCAGTGCGAGTGACAGTGACGATGTCACCCTTGTTGAAGGAGAGCTCATCCTCATTGGTCTGCTGGAAGTTGAAGCGAGCTTTCACCACCAACTGGGAGTTACTGTTCTCGGTCATATCCTAAAGCAAGATATGAGAGAACGTAGACATAATCTGAACATTGCTCAGATGTAACATTACAAACCACAACCAAAAACGAGTGATCATATTAAAAAGTGCCATTTAACTACCATCCCATCAACGTCTGTTCACTTTACTGAGCAAATATAATAAATTAAAATAGGAAAAAAAAAAAACAATGTGTCTTTTAACTCTAGATGTTGTTTACATAAATAGCTGGTCAATATTGATTATTGATTTACTTTGCATCAAGTACTTGCATAAGTAGGAACTATGTTACTGTCTGTGTTGCGATAACTGAGGTTTGTTTCCAGTGCTTGTAGGAATGATCTGGAATCTGTACAAATAGCGACATGAATCTGTACTTAAATAATTAGCAAAGTTTATTCAGTCTCCTCATACTCACCAGGCTTCGAAATTGGTTATGGAGCAGTTTGGATGATCGGCTCAGCGAGGTCTGCGAGACCAGGGATTCGAAGGACTTGATACGATGGGCGGTAGAGTGGCGAGTGCATACAGAGTCACTGCCAATCCCAATATCTGTCCAATTTAAAGAAAAGAGTGTCTGTCATTGCAGTCTAACAATGAATGACATGAATAATATACAGGTTTTGTACGCTTAAAGCACTTAACATTGAAAGTCATGTCTAAATCACAAAATGTAACATACATTAGCTAGGTATTAAGATTAGTGATAGAGTGATTAATCGGGCCGATGAATGCCATTTTGTAATAATCTGCATCGGCCTACATCTGCACTTATATCGGCTGAAATATCCACTATTCAAAGGAGGAAAATGCACAGAAACTTAATGTTTCCTACATTAAAACTTGCAACTCAAACTGGGACTATTGAGTGACTTAAAACAAAGAGATGCTGAGATTCAGTGAGGGTGGGGCCATTTACAAGATGATGAAAACTTTGTTTCCAGCATTACAACTCATTGCTTTTAACTGGAATTGGGATTAAAAACAAAAAGATGCTGATACCATGTGCACTACTTTAATAGAATAGGATACCGTATCTGGTAATAGATGTTGTAGTTAAGAGCAATAAAACTTTTTTTTTTGTCATTAATAAAAGATAGAGTGCAAACAGAGACAGTGTATTTATAGGTTAAATAAATGTTCATTTAAGTTCAGCAATTTGGTGTCCCATTTATTGTTATTAGCTTTATCAGTTGCAAAAAAAAAGTGATATGAGCATTATACCTAGGCCATCGGTCACCCTGCTCTCTAAATATCGGCATCAGCCATTGAAAAAACCCATATCGGTCGACCACTAATTAAGATACCATCATATTTGGTGTCTTGACATGTTGCACTGTATCACGCTTCTAGATACATTAAACAGTAAGCACTCACATCCATAGTCCTGAAACATATTTGCATATACCGTATTTTTCGGACCATAAGGCGCACTTAAAATCCTTTACTTTTCTCAAAAATCGACAGTGCGCCTTAAAATGCTGTGCGCCTAATGTATGAATTAATTCTGGTTGTGCTTTCTGACCTAGAACCGATTGTAGATGGTTACACGGCGCTCATAAATCTGTCAAAATTTTTAGCACGGCCTTTGGTAGGTTACTGAGCTTAAGGCAACCGTAGTGCGCAAGCATCGCGGAGTAATACGGTATGGCTTCAGCATTAGGGTACGTGCATTCATTCATTCATTTTCGAAGCGGATTTCAAACACACGCTATCAGTCACGCAGTACAACATGGACATAGAGCAGCTGTGAGAGAATTCAACATTAACGAATCAAATGGTACGGAAGTGGAGGGAAGCAAGAAGACGCCCTGCGCCAGGTAAAAAGACCAACCTGAGCTTCCGACGGAACTTAAGAGTTTTGTTTCATTTCATGCGTCTTATAATCCGGTGCGCTTTATGTATGAAAATATACCCGTTAGCAGTCGATCATTGATATTGCGTCTTATAATCCGGTGCGCTTTATGGTCCGGAAAATACGGTACTACCTTTGTAAGTGCCGCTCACCTGCAGTAACTTTGTTGAGCGCCACTAACGTACTGAGGACTTTGTTAAAGTTCTGGCTTTGAAGCAGGTCACTTGCTTCAAATGGCTACACAAACATGAATGAGACAGAAAACAGCATTAACATTTAGACTTCA
The DNA here is from genome assembly GCA_025084515.1 of Ancistrus triradiatus. Classification (NCBI taxonomy): domain Eukaryota; kingdom Metazoa; phylum Chordata; class Actinopteri; order Siluriformes; family Loricariidae; genus Ancistrus; species Ancistrus triradiatus. Next base: position 202,581 of record JAJAGP010000993.1, read on the forward strand.
TTTAACACAATACATTTACACCCATTAGACACTTTAATTATCAATTGGTGAGGTATTCAACCAACCAACAGATCAAGCATCCTTAGTAAAACTTGGTGCGAAGGTAACATTCGGACTGCCACTACAGTCATATCAACACTTCTAATATGACCATCCTCACCTACTTAAAACACAGCCAGTCATGTCTGCGTGCGATGTCTGACATCTAACATGTTTGCCAGGTCTGCACCGCTGTAACTGTTTCCTATATTTCCTATTCAAAGTCATTTAAACCAATGCATGTTTTAAGGGAAAAACGGAAGCCAAGTGCTCTCAAATGTTCGAAAAATAGCATTTATGGATTCTTTGAAGGCAAAAAATTGTTTAGTAATTTTGCATCAGGGTTTGAGTGAAGAAAGTGAAGTGGAGATTAGTCAGTCTTAAGTCAGCCAGCCCACACTCTTCCTGGCACAGCTGTTTTACTGTTTTCAGCACCACTCATCACTGCACTTTTACTAGTTGACAAGGCTGTGCATACTCACACTATGCCGGGATGCCTTGTACCATGCCAGAGCACAATTGCCTGGATAGGTTTAAAAAAAGGCTGAATATGTAAAGTTACAAATAAAGTGCTCCATATTCTCCATATCTTATAAAGTAAATCTCTTAGCGCAGACCAGGGATGCAAAACATAGAACCTGTTCTAAATGGAAAAGTTGAGTATTTACCTTAACTAACGATGAATTTGTAACAAAAAACAATGAAATGTTACCTGCAGTTACTAATATGGAGTATGGAATATGGTTGGTGGCTCTATCATGCAGTGGTGCTTGAGAGTCTGTGAACCCTTTAGAATGTCCTATAATTCTGCAGAAATATGGAGTTGTAGTTCATCGATAGAGAACTAGTTTATCCACACCCCTGAGTTTTAGACCAGGAAGTGACACTGCACCCCCAGTGCTCATGGCCATATTGTGAGTTGTGTTCCTTGTTCTGTGTCCCAAACTCATAATTACATTTTGATATTTTGTTTGTACAGTGTTGCTTGAAAGTTTGTGAACCCTTTAGAATTTTCTATATTTCTGCATAAATATGACCTAAAACATCATCAGATTTTCACACAAGTCCTAAATGTAGATTTAAAAACCCAGTTAAACAAATGAGACAAAAATATTATACTTGGTCATTTATTTATGGAGGAAAATGATCCAATATTACATATTAGTGAGTGGAAAAAAGTATGTGAACCTCTAGGATTAGCAGTTAATTTGAAGGTGAAATTAGAGTCAGGTGTTTTCAGTCAATGGGATGGCAATCAGGTGTGAGTGGGCACCCTGTTTTATTTAAAGAACAGGAATCAGTCTGCTCTTCACAACATGTTTGTGGAAGTGTACCATGGAACGAACAAAGGAGATTTCTGAGAACCTCAGAAGAGTTTTTGATGCTCATCAGGCTGGAAAAGGTTACAAAAGCACCTCTAAAGAGTTTGGACTCCACCAATCCACCAGATACTGAAAGCAAAAGGTTCACATACTTTTGCCACTCACTAATTTGTAATATTGGATCATTTTCCTCCATAAATAAATGATGACGTATAATATGTTTGTCTCATTTGTTTAACTGGGTTCTCTTTATCTACTTTTAGGACTTGTGTGAAAATATGATGTTGTTTTAGGTCATATTTATGTAGAAATATAGAACATTTTAAAGGGTTCACAAACTTTCAAGCACCACTGTAAGTACGAATGTATGTTCAGTTCAGCTCAGCAAACAGACCCTTCTCCTGGTCCATGACATTTAGGAAAAGCTACATTTATGTTATTTTCAGCATGTAATGTGGCAAAAGCTAAGGATTTTGGCAGGTGATGATTTTATATCACACTGTACTACTGGATCAGTGAATGACATAAAAGAAGAAGTATTCACTGTTAGAGGTCATCGGAAAATTTAAAAACATGCTAAAAAGGTACCACCTACAGACAAGAACAAAAATTATGATTCATCAAGTGTCCTGGGAAAAGTAGGGGTGTAACCATACACTTTGCTCACGATACAATTTGATTCACGATACTGAATTCACAATTCAATTTTCCATGACTTCCAATTTTACATTCGAAAACAGACATTGCTTTTTTCTTTCTAAAGTGTAAACAATGCAAAACAACGCACATGTTCTCGTAGAAGTTTTTAACCAAAACACTTTACTCCACTGAAATTAAAAGAAATTACTAGAAACAGAGGTTTAAAATTGCAAACAAAATGCTGTATTGTAGCTTCACCATAAATAAATAAGGGAAAACACTTCTTTTTATTATTAAATAATAACAATTCAAAGTAATGTGTACTTTTATAAAGTTACTTGTATAAAATTAAGCAAAAATAATCTTTAGTCACCTGTAATTAAAAGAAATTAGAAGGAGTCTCACTGAGAATGTTTTATGAATCCATGACAATGACACATGAAAAACAACTGCATTAGATGGTGTAATACTTTTTGCACTGCGATTCAGTGTCACGTTGCATCATTTCACCTCTTTAAAAAAGACCAGACACACTGCTAATATGTTAAACAGACTATACACCGATCAGTTCCAGCCTTAGAATCTGATTGGTTGAGGAGCATTCTCACCGTGCTGATATTTGTGGTAACAGCACTGCATTTTCTAACCAAAACAAGATCACTCCGCTGAGGCTTTGCCAAGTAATTAATAACGTGTTGCCAAGTAATAACAAGCTTTACGCACACAAACATTAGTTGCTTTGTATTTGTGCTTGTACAAAACGAGAAACTTATGAAATGGATGATTTTAAGAGAACATTTAACCTGCAGCGTATTTAGCCAGAGTGTGAAGAAAAGTGTGACTGCAGACACACAATACATTCTGAATCTGCCTTTACTGTTAGGTCAACTGCAGTGATGGAAGAAAAACCGAACACGCTGGAATTGGCTAGAAAGAAACAGAATCCAGTCTGGTAAACAAGATTACAAAATGATTTGCAAACTGGTTGTGAGAAAAGAAGACATTCAGGTTAATTTGGCAACAACTGAACAGGCTGAGCTGACCTTGATACTTTGACAGTTCTATGGCTCTATCCGTACAGCAAAAGGTGAACCTTATAGTATCAACAGTTACCTTGGACTGCACTCCCAGTCATTCCTGGTATTTAAAGTATGACCCCGAGTTTAAGCCTGCAAGTAACATCTTCCTCTGAAGCATTAAAACAATGAGACGTGAAGGGAGAGACAATATAGCAATAACTAATTTGTTGTGGGACTACTTTTTGGCAGAAGTTATTGCCAGTATTAAAGCATATTCAGTATGAAACTCGGGGTTTCTCTGATTTATTTTGTTTCTTTATGTTGTAGAAACCGTTGCAGAAACTCAAGATCTTGTGTTATCGCCTTTGGCTTGTGTCTGCCACCAAATCGGTCTTGATGTTGTTTGTGATAGTACACTCCCTCTTGTGTTCTATTGCTTAAACAGACCATGGTAGAGACATAGGTCTCATTGGTTGAACTGTTGGGGCATTCAGTTGTGATCTAACACAACATCAGTGATGTTTTCACCATGGACAAAGAGGTGCTTGTGTGAGCATGCTGCAGCTGACTGGTGCGATGCCAGGATACCTCAGACTAAACACTTTACATGTGAGGAGGATCCTGCAGCACCACGCATGCTAGAGTGGAGACACGCTGGAGGTAGAATTGAGAAATAAGAGCACGAGACCGAGCAACTGAGCCAGTCCATGAAAATGTCAACTTACAACATAAAAAAAGCACAGGAAAGGTTCAGTCAATGTTTTAATGGCTCTGATGTAATACTAAAGGAAATACTGTAATCAATTCATTACATATTTCATTAGTTTCATCTCACAGAATGGCATGCTTTAACCAAGGCTACAGTGTTTATGCATATTTGTGATTTTCTCTGTTATTAGTAAGGCGAACGCTAGCATTTAAGAATGACCAAAAGACAATGATCAACACAAAAAAATCAACTCAGAACTACTTCAAGAAATAAGCAAACAAAGGTTTTTGAATGGCCTTCACACTCCAAAGACTTGAATATTATTACAAATCTGTGGGCGGATCTCAAACATGCTGTGTATCTAACATTACCCAAGAGTGCTCCAAGTAACAATGCAGAAAAACATAATACAAACTGTTAGCTTGCTACAAGAAACATTTAACGGCCATGATTTCTGCAGAAGAGGGTGTTACTATACTTGGATCGACAGCAAATAAATAGTAACGGTACAATACATTTGCAGAAATACATTATCTTTGCATCAAGCCATGTTTGCTCCCTACAGAGTTTGTGCTGGCCAGATGACCAGAGAAATACAGACATTGAAAAAGCTAATGTTAATACTAAACCTCACAATGCTAAAACTAGGATCCCTAAGTGGAGCAGTGGCAATTGCCAGGCCACCCCTGCAGTGACCGGGTCACAACAGTGCCTTCTGGTAAGGTGTGTGATGCCTGGTGTGCACTTGCATCCTATCCAGTGCACACTTGTACCTCTCTCCAGGACAGGCACCAGACCCTCACTACAACTCTGACCAGGAAAAGAATGGTGAAAACCTGAAAACTTTAATATTAAGGCTATAGGTGGAAGACTTTCATTTTATTGTGAACTTTAATTCAGAGATAAGTGTGTTCATAGAACAAATAATGAGAGAACAATGTTTTATCTGGGCTATTCAACCAAATTGGTTCAGTTTGTATATTTGTACATTTATTGTACCACGTTTCATAATATATTTTATACTGTTTTGAAACATTTTTCCTCTCCCCCAAATTCTATTAAAATAGATTATTTATTTTGAGAATAAACCAAAAACCTAGCCAGCACATAGCTGAAAACAGAGCACTGAACAGTTTTACATACACACAAGGGCAGCACGATGGCTCAGCAAGAAGGTCCTGGGTTCAATCCCAGGGTGGAGTGGTCTGGGTCCTTTCTAAGTGGAGTCTGCATGTCCTCCCTGTGTGCATGTGGGTTTACTCCGGGTACTCCGGTTTCCTCCCACAGTCCAAAGACATGCGTGTTAAGTTAACTGACTATGCTAAATTGGCATTGACTTGAGTGTATGTAGGCATGCATGTATGCATGTATGTATATATATATATATATATATATATATATATATATAGTCTTGATGTAAACTTGTTTATTGATGTGACCTTTGTGTGTGTTGCTGAAATGGCCTCTGATGCTTATAGCAACATTAAATAAACAAACATACAAACAGTGGTGCTTGAAAGTTTGTGAACCCTTTAGACTTTTCTACATTTCTGCATAAATTCTTAAAAGTAGTTAAAGAGAACCCATTTAAACAAATGAGACAAAAATATTATACTTGACCATTTATTTATGGAGGAAACCGATTCTAGGCGATTCTTCCATACAAAAGCTTCAACTCAGCTACAATACTACAGCTTCAGCTCTGGGATGTTGGTGGGTTTCCTCACATTAACTGCTCGCTTCAGGTCCTTCCACAACATTTAGATAGGATTAAGGTCAGGACTTTGACTTGGCCATTCCAAAACATGAACTTTATTCTTCTTTAACCAGTCTTTGGTAGAACGACTTGTGTGCTTAGGGTCGTTGTCTTGCTGCATGACCCACCTTCTCTTAAGATTCAGTTCATGGACAGATGTCCTGACATTTTCCTTTAGAATTCTCTGATATAATTCAGAATTCATTGTTCCATCAATGATGGCAAGCCGTCCTGCCCAGATGCAGCAAAACAGGGCCAAACCACGATAGTATCACCACCATGTTTCACAGATGAGATAAGTTCTTATGCTGGAATGCAGCGTTTTCCTTTCTCCAAACATAACGCTTTTCTTTTAAACCAAAAAGTTCTATTTTGGTCTCATCTGTCCACAAAACATTCTTCCAATAGCCTTCTGGCTTGTCCACGTGATCTTTAGCAAACTGTAGACGAGCAGCAATGTTCTTTTGGGAGAGCAGTGGCTTTCTCCTTGCAACCCTGCCATGCACAACATTGTTGTTCAGTGTTTTTCTGATGGTGGACTCATGAACATTAACATTAGCCAATGTGAGAGAGGCCTTCAGTAACTTAGAAGTTACCCTGGGGTCCTTTGTGATCTCACCAACTATTACACGCCTTGCTATTGGACTGATCTTTGTTGGTCGACCACTGCTGGGGAGGGTAACAATGGTCTTGAATTTCCTCCACTCGTACACAATCTATCTGACTGTAGATTGGTGGAGTCCAAACTCTTTAGAGATGGTTTTGTAACCTTTTCCAGCCTGATGAGCATCAGCAACTCTTCTGAGGTCCTCAGAAATCTCAATTGTTCATGACATGATACACTTCCACAAACGTGTTGTGAAGAGCAGACTTTGAAAGATCCCTGTTCTTTAAATTAAACAGGGTGCCCACTCACACCTGATTGTCATCCTATTGATTGAAAACACCTGACTAATTTCACCTTCAAATTAACTGCTAATCCTAGAGGGTCACATACTTTTTGCCAATCACTAATATGTAATATTGGATCATTTTCCTCAATAAATAAATGACAATGGATAATATTTTTGTCTCATTTGTGTAACTGGGTTCGTTATCTACTTTTAGGACTTGTGTGAAAATCTGAATATTTTAGGTCATATTTATGCAGAAATATCAGAAGAATCTAAAGGGTTCACAAACTTTCAAGCACCACTGCACAAACAAAATATCAAAATACAAAACTCACAATAAGGCCATGAGCACTTGGGGTGCAGTGTCACTTCCTGGTCTAAAACTCAGGGGTGTGGCTAAACTAAGGCACTAGCCATGAACTACAACTCCATGTTTTGGCAGTGACATAAATGTGACAGGACACTCTAAAGCTCTTTGTATTTACATATATTTATACTACATGCAATACTTCTTTTTGTATTTACCTAAACTCAAGACAAATCTCATAATAAATAACCCAGGTACTGGGCTATGGACCAGAAGGGCCACGGTTCAAATCCCACCTCTGCCAAGTTGCAACAAGGTCCTTGAGCAAGGCCATTAAACCACAACAGCCTGGATTGTAAAACTGAATCAGCTGTAAATCACTCTGGATTTACTGTGGAACTGCAGTTTGAACTAATGTGGTATAAAGGACAGTATCCGTTTCACACATACACTTAACACAAAAAAACATTGCATCTACATAAAAAGTTAACATAGCACAACGACACGTTTGCAATTTAAATTAACCATTACATGCTCATTTTCTAAAATTTCTAAATTGAACATATAGTGGGGGAAGCACAAACGAGCTTAACTTGTGCAGGTAATATTTTGCATTTCAACATAAGTTTGAGTAGCACTGGAATTCTGCAATTGCTCAACTACAGATAAACACCCAGCAGTGGTATTACCAATTGTGACTCATGAGGAAAAAAAGTTAATGGAAATAAACTGCTCAAAACATACAGACACATCTGTACAATTTCAATATGACAGAAAAAGTCATTAATCACCTAGCAGAAGACATCTATTAAAACTCAAGCCTGCTGTCCTTGGTGCCATTGAGTACACACTGGCGCTATCCAAACCCATCTGGCTCCATAATAAATGCGCATAATTCTGCAAGCTGCAACCTGGCCCTTTTGTATCATCGCTAATGAAACCTATAGACGCCTATATCCCAAATGACACATGCAAATTGTGTCGCCTGCAAGACTGGCAGTATAACTCATAACACCCAAAATCACTATGGATGTTTCTTTAGCTTAAACAGGGCTAAACTAGTGACAGTTTGTCCAGACATGTGAAGAATGGGCATGGATCACTACATCTACACTTACATTTAGTCATTTAGCATACACCCTTATCCAGAGCGACTTACAACTGATCTTACAATTCAAAAAAATTGAGAGTTAAGAGCCCAACAGTGGCAGCTTGGCTGGGAGGGATTTCAACCCTGGACCTTTTGGTCCTCAGTCCAGTACCTTAACTACTAAACCATCACAGTCTACATCTAGTAGACTATATAACTGAAAATAATCCAACTGACACTGCAGTATGATGACCGAAAAAGCTGAGCACACAGAAATGAGGATAAAGCGCTGAAGGATTTATGAATAACAGATATTAAGTGATGACATCACTTGTTTAAAGCAAGCTGTTATTTGATAACCCATTAACACAGAACATTCAGTCCCAACCAGAAAATCACAGATCACGTAAATGAACAAAGACAGACTAATCATAATGAATTGTCCACGTTAACAATCCTGCCTTGGTAACTTGTACGGTCTGGATATTTTTTTTACAGGTTTACAGGGCGCGTTACGTTATGTCTATAAAGTGTCTTGGTTCTTCTTAAGACAATGCATCTCATTTGCCCCTCAGTCCATGGTCGTGCCTCCTACTGCCAGCCTCCGGCTCTCCCGAGTCTCCTTTGTTAATTGTTTTCCCACATTTCGCCTTTAAAGCGTTTGCTTTGCGAATTCGCACCAACAACGTTTCAGATTTCTTGTTATTGTGACTCTGTAAAAAGAAAGCAAACTCACCTCGACCCGAAACGCTGCACAACCTTTGAGGAACTCCTTTATATTGCTCAGGCATTCGCACTCGTTTTTGGGCTCTTGAAAGACCTGAAGAAAGTGAAGCAAGCACAGTGAGCAAAAAGAAGCAGAACTGCACGCGTCCCTCTCTGTGTTGGGTTCAGATCTAAAGGCACGAGGGTGTACACGTTAATCCTCATGAGTGTCCACTGAGCGGACCAAAGCGCGTCCTGCGCTCCTCTCAACTAAAAGCCCAAGCTAGGAAGTGAGAGCAGGACACCGGAAATGACGCTGCAGCTGCGCGGGGGGACGTATGCAGCACTCATCTGGCGGGCAAAATAAACTTCTCAGAAAAATCACGGTGGCAGAAAGTCAAATTTATCCTGGATTGTTGAGCAGAACTACAGGTCATGTCAGGAAAATTCAATAAAGGTACTACATTTCCAACAATGCCTCAGTGTCTTTCCAAAATCTTGAGAGGCAAATGCTTTCAGTCAGAGCTAGGTTCTTTAGGTTTTTGCATGGAGTAATGGACAACCGAAAATATTTAAAAGAAAGCCACATTGCAGACAAGGTAATGATAGCTCATAGCTATATGTTTTATTATTATTAAAATTATTATTACTATTACTATTATTAAAAATTCTTTAGCGTTAATTTGTTCTTCATTTCTCAACCATGGAAGAGTAATGCCCACATTAGTATTAAATGATTTAATCTATTTAGTGTTTAACATGCTTATTTTATATGCCCAGATGTACCCCTACGACTGATTGGCAACCGGAGGGGTAAGGCTCTATGCCTCTAAATTCTGTGTACCCCAGTAGTCTAGAAACACTACTTGGTTAACAAGAGTAAGCTTTTATGTAATGATGTGGAGTAGTACCTGAGGTTAGACAGCTGTTTTTTATTGTCCATTATATGTTAAGATACGTTTAGTTGCCGTTTTATTTATTACAACTTTGAGGTAGCACGTATATAAATGCATATATACATTTTATAAATGCATATATAAAAGACGGTAAATAAATAGGAGCTAAATATATTACATAGAAACGAGAATATAACCAAGTGTGAGGACATTATTTAGTCCAGTATAAGTGCAGTCAATGTAGATGCTCAGGTTCTTGAAGTGGGCTGACAAGAGATGTGAACATACAATCTAATCTGTTGTTTTATGGCAGGTGTACCTGAACAAATTGCCAATAAATTTACGTAAATGTTGGATGTACCCAATACATTGGCTGATTTATGTAGTTTCAACAAAATAGATTTTGGTGCAGGTAAACTAAATATAAATATAATACAAATATACACAAGCTCAAAAAAAATAAAGGGAACACTTAAAAACAACACAATATAACTCCAAGTAAATCAAACTTCTGTGAAATCAAACTGTCCACTTAGGAAGCACCACTGATTGACAATCGATTTCACATGCTGTTGTGCAAATGGAATAGACAACAGGTGGAAATTATTGGCAATTAGCAAGACACACTCAATAAAGGAGTGGTTCTGCAGGTGGGGGACCACAGACCACTTTTCACGCTTTCTCTGGGCTGATGTTTTGGTCACTTTTGAATGTTGGTGGTGCTTTCACACTCATGGTAGCATGAGACGGACTCTACAACCCACACAAGTGGCTCAGGGCAGTGCAGCTCATCCATGATGGCACAATCAATACGAGCTGTGGCAAGAAGGTTTTCTGTGTCTGTCAGCGTAGTGTCCAGAGGCTGGAGGCGCTACCAGAAGACAGCCCAGTACACCAGGAGGCTGTAGGAGGGCAACAACCCAGCAGCAGGACTGCTACCTCCACCTTTGTGCAAGGAGGAACAGGAGGAGAACTGCCAGAGCCCTGCAAAATGACCTCCAGCAGGCCACAAATGTGCATGTGTCTGCACAGACGGTTAGAAACCGCATCCATGAGGATGGTATGAGGGCCAGACGTCCACAGATGGGGGTTGTGCTCACAGCCCAACACCGTGCAGGACGCTTGGTTGAGGTCTTGGAGGAATTCCCTCAGGAGACCATCCGCCACCTTGTCAGGAGCATGCACAGGCATTGTAGGGAGGTCATACAGGCACGTGGAGGCCGCACACAATACTGAGGCTCATTTTGACTTGTTTTAAGGACATTACATCAAAGTTGGATCAGCCTGTAGTGTGTTTTTCCACTTTAATTTTGTGTGACTCCAAATCCAGGCCTCCATTGGTTACTAAATTAGATTTCCATTGATGATTTTTGTGTGATTTTGTTGTCAGCACATTCAACTTTGTACAGAACAAAGTATTCAATGAGAATATTTCAGTCATTCAGATCTAGGATGTGTTATTTGAGTGTTCCCTTTATTATTTTGAGCAGTGTAAAATGCAACAACATTTAAGAGTAAATTAAATACCAATTTTACAGCTGTAGAATGACTTTACAGTCAACTCCAGTAATATCGGCATCCTTGTTATAGATTGGTAGACGTTCTGAATCTTTGTGGTTCATTGACTTAATCTCACACAATGAGAGAAATTGAATCTGTAACTGAAATACATTTTCAAAGAATATTAAAATACCTATAGAAATATTTTAAAAGGTCTCATGATTACTGGCACCCCTACAATTCATATGAACAAAATGTAAATGAAAAATGTCTTATTTATATGTTACTGTTTTTTGTCTTGGGTGACACAGTAGCACAGTGGTAAGCACTGTCACCTCACAGCTTCAGAGATCCTGGTTCAAGTTCTTGGCCTGATTCATCAGTGTGGGTTTTGTGTGGGTACTATGGTTTCCTCCCATTCCAAAGACATGTATTAGGTCAAGTGGTGTCTCTTAAGTTTCCCAGTATGAGTGAGTGAGTGTGTGTGTGTGTGTGTGTGTAGGGTTGGTCCCCAGTACACCCTGTGTTACCGGTGCTCATATCCACTGCGAGGCTAATAATTACAGAAAAACCACAGCTGTAATAAAGCTGTCTGGAAGAGGATGTACATGTATTTTGGCTCTCACGCACAGTTTGAAGGATGACTAAAGACAGTGAAATTGTCGGATACCATGTTTCCTAATCTGCTATTACATTCCGCTTTCATGCCAACAAACTGTTTGCAAGGTGTTTTCCAGAAAACTTTTTTCTTTCATCTACCAACAAATATAAGTGCTTGGTGTTCACTATAGACTACTGGAATCACGATATATGACTTATTCTCCAAAAGTCCTTATAACATATGACACCATAGTGTACCTGAAGACTTAAAATTTACATGTAAACGTTAGTTTATAGCATAATCCAGAGGAATTTACACCTGATACAGTCTTACAAGACATAATCTTAGTGATTGAGTAAAGGGGTCTGATCAAACCCTCAGACTTCTTGCAGAACCTACAACCTCAAATCAGAAAACGTTGGGACAGTATAGAAAATGCAATAAAAAACAAATGCAGTGTTTCTTACATTTACTTTGACTTTTATTTCATTACTGACAGCATGAATGCAAGATGTTTCATGTTTTGTCTGGTCAATTTCATTTCCTTTGTGACTAAATTCTAGCATTTCAGGCCTGCAACATATTCCTAAAAAAGTTGGGACAGTAAGGCATTTACCACTTTGTAATGTTGCCATTCCTTTACACAAAAATTAAAAGACAAGGCATGAAGTGTTTCAGGTGTTATTTTCTCCCATTCTTCCTGTAAACACATTTTAACATATATGGGGTTCAACAGTATGGGATCATCTTTGTCACATTTTTCGTTTTAAAATTCTCCACACAGTCCCTATTGGGGACCGATCAGGACTGCAGACATGCCAGTCTCCTGCCTGTACCCTCTTGTTCTACAACCACTCCGTTGTAATGTGTGCAGCATGTGGTTTTTCATTATCTTGTTGAAAAATGCATGAATATCCCTGGAAAACAGATTTTGTCTTGAAAGCAGCATATTTTGTTCTGAAATACCAATATACTTTTCTGCATTAATGCTACCATCACAGGAGAGTACATTTCCTTTGCTAAGGACACTGACACAAACCCATACAATGACCAACACTGGCTTTTGGACTTGTTGCTGATAACAGTCTGGATGGTCCTTGCGTCTTTGGTCCGGAGCACATAGCGTCCATTTCTTTCAAAAATTATCTGGAATACTGATTCATCAGACCACAATACACATTCCCACTGTGTGATGGTTCATCCCAGATGCCTCCATGCCTACAGAAGTCAATACCATTTCTGGACATGGTTAACGTAAGGTTTCTTTTTTGCACAGTAAAGTTTTAAGTGCCATTTGTGAATGTAACTCTGTCTTGTAGGGTTTGACAAAGATTTGACAAAGTAATCCATTGCCCATATGGTTATATCAACTATTGAGGAATGACATTTGACTGATAGTAGATCACAGGTCTTCAGTTTAGGCTTACTGCCTTGCCTGTTATGCAGGGAAATTCCTCCAGATTCCTTGAATAGTTTAATTATATTATGCACTGTAGAGAAAGAAATATGTGAATCCAATATGTACATCCCTTCCAGTCTTTCTTTGAGGAATGTTGTTTATAAACATTTCAATAATTTTCTCATGCATTTGTTGACACACTTGAGATCCTCAGCCCACATTTGCTCCTCAAAGACTCAGCCTTTTGTGAATACTGCTTTTCTACCAAATCATGACTATAATTTCCTATTGACATCACCAGTTTGTAATCATTATTTAGGTCTTTTACCTCATTACTAGCCCCAAATTGCCCCGTCCCAACTTTGTTGGAATGCATTGCAGGCCTGAAATGCAGGAATGGATGTATATTAACAAATGAAATGAAGATTACCAGACAAAACATGACATGTCTTGGGTTCTTACTGTCTGCAATCAAGTAAAAGTCAAAGTAAATGTGATAAAATGGCAAATAGGGTTTTGTTACTATTTGCATTTTCCAAACTTTTTTTGATTTGAGGTATACCAAATCCACTCAGAAATGGTTATGTAATCCCTGCTAAGAAGCTGCAGGTTAAGCTGAAAAGGAGAGAAGATCTATGACCCTGGAGGAGTGTCTCAGATTCCTTACTCTGGAAACTCTAATCTCATTAAGAATTATATACGTGATGATGCAGTGCTGTTATGTTCACAGAGGGAGGTTGCAAAAAGTACTCAATGAAAGGGTATCAATCCTTGCAACACATAGATTTGTTAAATATAGTATATCTTGATATTTTTTGCTGTGATTAAAATTAATTCAGTTAAATGCTACATTTCTCTAATATTTTGTCTGTTCTATTTTCCTCTTATAAATCCATATGTCGCAGCTGGCTGCACACATACAAAGAAGTATGCATTAAATTACATTCAAAATATAGATAGAAGGTTTGAGGCACGAGTGTAGGCATGTGCTTTGAGTCAGACAGACTTTCATTATTTATTAGCTCGATTAGCTCCAGTGCAAAAACTAAACAAGCATCCAAAAAAGCTGGACACTGAACGTGATTTTCCTGATCGGCTGAAGTGGAATTTTATGAAATGTATAAATTCCATTTTTTACTAAATAATTTCTTTAAAAGGCAGCTGCAGTTCATAACCGTAGTCTCTGAACAATTCCTTGGTCACAAATTAAAAGGGGGTGGGGCAAGGACAAGATCCTTTATATGAAAAATCATCATTGCTTTTAGTTGCTGCTCTTAGATTATATTACCTATATGAAATATGTAAAGATTATAAAGCATTCAGTGAAGAGGGTGAATTCTTTTGTTTCTCAGACAGTGACTTAAAATGAGTAATTAAGCTTAAGTAATGTATGCAGTGTAAAGTACAGGTATGTGCTGTTAACGTCTGCATTATATCCATTACGTTTGTTCAACAGAACAGAAATGAATGCTGACCAGACATTACCACAGTCAAATAGTAGTTTAGATACTTTGCACATAGTGTTTTATTTTAAACAATAATATTAATTAAAGTACCGTATGAAAACATTTAGATACATTAAAATAGTAATTATTTTGTATCTTTTACTAAATTTGAAGCACTCTAAATGAAATGAATGTTACCATGTTGTTTTCTGCCTTCAAGACTGCGATTCTCTTTTCTGTCAGCAGGTGTCCCAAGTGTTCATTAGTTCGCAAGGGTACTAGTTTGTCATACAGGTGAAATATAGATGTATATAAGACAGATTTTCATTTCCTATTATAATTCTTAAGACCTCGTACATTAAAGCAAATGGGCGTTGATCAGCTGGACATTAAACGGCTCATACCTGTATGGGTAAAATATCTTAAAAATGAATAAATGTAATCAACTCTTACAAGACATTAACATGTTATACTATCAGAAGGTTGTATTGTGTTAGATTGAAGCAGGGTGTTGGTTTAGAGAATTAATCACAGGCTATAGATAGCCTTTGACTGACAGTGAGTTTGGCAGTTAATACAAACAGATCACCAGGAACACGCCTGCTATGACTTATTGCAGTGTTCAGGCTGCACTGCAGGTCTTGCTTCACTTAAATAACATTGGGTAAGATACAGAATCAAGGTGTTAGCTCAATGTCAGGTTTCAGATTTTTATATCACCAACAGAAAAGGCCTGATTGAAATAGCAGGAGGGGTTTTAATAAGCATCCTAAAGGAAGAAATTTCTTCTGATGTTCTGCTTCTATAGTGGCATATATTGTGTACATATATTGCATTTAGACATTTGCCATGTTTATTTGTTTATGGTTAATAAGTAACCACTGATGGCATACAAGCTATTTATGAGTCTAACCATCCCTATTCAGAGCATCCCTTTTCCAATAACAAGACATGGCCTTGTAGGTTGGTCTGTCTTTTGGAGGTAATCTTCGTGAAGCCAGTACATACAGGCCTGATTGTTTTAGCAATAACAAAATCGAACCAGTCAGGCCTACATAATATTGTCTATTTAACACATTGTGCCCTGTTTCTGCTTGAGATATCTCATGCGCATGTAGCATCTGGTGCTATTCAGTGTGGCTATGATCACGTCCAGACCCTGTTAGACATATGCTAATATAACGACCTGACAGAATGTGGCTCTGAACAGTCGCAGCACATGATGGCGCAAAAAGATGGTGCATTATCGAGAAGCATTGCTCTTACTTGGTCGGTGGTGCCGGGGCGCAGGCGCTCGATGAGCCTGCACAGCACCACTCCGTCCTTCAGCGCGCCCTGCAGAAACGCCGCCGGGTCCGACACGCTCTTTTTCGGCGAGTCCAAAACACCGAGCGTGATGAGCCATGTTACCGTCTGCTCCGCCGGATTCATTGTGACTGTCGATGTATCCAGTTGTTACTCTAAAGGACAGAGCAAACGATGGTTATTGCTGAATTGCGCGCCCCCATTTTCCTTGCAGCCGTCCGTCTGGATGTGGCTGGTCTGTCCTTCTGAGCTCTGTGTGGCTTCACTGAAGCTTCACGTGAGTGATGTGGCTGTCAAAACGCTTCTCACAGGAACACACCATCCACCTGCCTCGTCTGCGTTTCACCTTATGTGTGATGACATCACTACCACAACGAGCGTCGACTGCTTTGTATGCTCGGGGGTCGGTTTTACAGGTTTTAACGTCTGCGTTCTGCTTCACGCAGGCGAATGGGTTTGCTACACAATGGGCAATGAATCCAAGACAAATGTCCATGAAATGCACGCTTATTACAGCCTGTAAGGTTCATATTTAATAACGTCCTGCTTAATAACATAGCAGCACCGTTCCTCCCATTGGGAAAATACATTTACAGTGCGTACAGTAAATGTTCACGGTCTTAACGACGCTTCTTCAGGCGTCCACAGGGTGGCGCTTATGTATTCAGAACTTGATTAGACTAGTAATTTCTCACCTTGCTAAGCATACGCTAGAATAATTGGATTTGAATACTCTGAAAATACTTAACAAATGCTATAGTCTGAGACCCTGTCATATCTAAGTTTTTATATGTGTCGCGGAGTTTTTAGTCACAGACTATTTTGCAAAGTCTAAGGAGGTTGCATGATCATTGATTGCAGGACTGCAGCTACATTCCTTTTGAGGTCATTTCTCAATAATGAATTCTGTTTTTTATTGATAATTATCCACCTTTTCTCTTTTCCACTATATCGTGGTATGAATGGAAAATAATATCAAAGAGATGTGCTTGCATGCCACAGCTCCGCCAGTTTCTCCACCTTTTGTACAGTCCAGCAGTACGGCTGCATCCTAGACCTCCCTGGAATCTCATCCATGTCTCATTTCTCTATCTGCCAGAGACGTTCATGCTGCTTCCCGTTTGGTGCTGGAGAGAGCTCACCTATTTTTTGTCGGCTAGGTTCATGTCTCTACATGTACAGTGGTGCTTGAAAGTTTGTGAACCCTTTAGGCCTGATTATTGCCACACCTGTTCTCAGTCAGGATATCACTGAAATAGGACATGTCTGACAAAGTGAAGTACACCAAAAGATCCTTAAAAGCTACACGTCATGTCCAAGATCTAAAGAAATTCAGGAAACAATTAAGAATTAAGAATGAAAGTAATTGAGATCTATCAGTCAGGGTTATAAATCTGCCCATTTCTAAAGCTTTGGGACTCCAGCGAACCACAATGAGAGCCATTCCTCCACAAATGGCAAAAGACATGGAACAGTGGTAAACCTTCCCCACTATTGCCAAAAAAGCGACACACCGCATCCAACGATGTCAGAAAAGACCCCCACATCAACACCAAAGGAACTGTCAGGCCTCAATTTGACTCAGTTAAGGTCAGTCAGCGACAAGACCCCACAACAACACCAAAGAGGACTGGCAAAAGGCCTGCATTGCATCAGTTCCAAAAACAAAAACCAAACCTGAGCAAAAAATACCATTAAAGCTCGTCTCAAAGAACAATCTTGATGATCCCCAAGACTTTTGGGAAAACATTCTGTGGGACTGACGAGAAAAAAAAGTTGAACTCTTTGGAAGGTGTGTCCCCCATTACGTCTGGCGTAAAAGTAACACAGCATTCAGAAACAGAACATTATAACAACAGTAAAATATGGTGGTGGTAGTGTGATGTTCTGGGGCTGTTTTGGCTGCTTCAGGACCTGGAAGACTTGCTGTGATAAATGGAACTAAATGGATTCTGCGCTGTCTACCAAACAAAGCTGAAGGAGAATGTTCCTGGCCATCTGTTGGTGACGCACCTCTAGAGCTGAAACGACCAACTTGGGTTCTGCAGCAGGAGCAATGATCCAAAACACACCAGCAAGTCCACTCTGAATGGCTGAAAGAAAAACAAAAAAAGTGAAAGACTTTAGAGTGGCCTATCAAAGTCCTGACCTGAATCCTATTGAGATGCTGTGGCATGACCTTAAAAAGGCCGTTCATGCTCGAAAACCCTCCAATGTGGCTGAATTACAACAATTCTGCAAAGATGAGTGGCCAAAATTCCTCCACAACACTGTAAAAGACTCATTGCAAGTTATCACAAACGCTTGGTTGCAGTTGTTGCTGCTAAGGGTGGCCCAACCAGTTATTAGGTTTAGGGGCAAACACTTTTTCTCACAGGGCCATGTAGGTTTGGATTTTTTTCTATCTTAATAATAAACACCTTCATTTAAAAACTGCAATTTGTGTTTACTTGTGTTGTCTTTGACTAATATTTCAATTGGTTTGATGTTTCGAAAAAGGAAATCAGGAAGGGAGCAAACACCTTTTCACACCACAGTAGCCCGGCCTACCCTTCCTCAGGCACAGCCAATTGTGCCTGCATAACATCTGAAAGTACAGCAGTAGACACTGCTACTGTGTCACCCGAGTGCATGCTACCTGTATTATGGTAACATGAATTCAGTACAGTACTGTACTCTTATGTTATGGTTAAATTAATATTATATTTTGAAATAAAACATTATGTGCAAAGTACCTAAACTAATATGTGACTGGTAATGTCCGGTTAACGCCCTGTTTTAGAAAACATAATACAGATGGTAAACGGTGCATATTTGTATTTGCATGAGCCAAGACTTTAGACTTAAGACAGCTCTCCTGGCCACCTTACACCAAATGATTTGAGATGAAGCCAAGCGACGCAAACTCTAGCGAGACTCTCATGATTTCATTCTGACATTTGAATTTTGTCTGTGACTGTCAAGTCACTTGAAAAGTCGTTTGGTCTAAGGCCAACATTAGATCAAATTGGTCTTAACTCACACTAAAAGCACAGTATTGATTTGGTCAGAAAAGATCATCATCTTATCTCCTATCTCTCTATAAGTCTCTTAAGTCACTTATACTGGCAAGCTTTAAAAGCAATGAAAAGTCTACAAATATTTCTAAAAAGTTTGAATTCACATAACAGCACAGTGCAGTCACTGGTTTTTAAATTAGTTCATATTTCCTAGCTATTGTAGGCAATATGAATCCAGGCAAATATTCAACTTTTGACTCAAATTATTATGCTGATTTGTAAAGAAAAATATTGTATAAAATTATATAGTTATGTAAGTATGTATATTTACTACTTAACCACATTTTTTTAAAGTAATGATGGAGTTAGTGTTGTAATTTGCTATTCGTGTATTTTACTGTAGAGATTTAGTGAAAAGTGTCTTTAGGTTAGCCTGAAATCTTAAAGTTATTGCCTGATTAGATACTGGGTTTTGCCACAAGGGGGCACAAAAATGCTTCCCTTACTCCCCTAAAAAATGGTACCAGAGTCTACTTTTGGGTAATGTACCTCTTGGTGAGAGATTGCTGACTGCTAGACATGCTTCTCTGATGCACTCAAAGACATTTTGTCCGGTTGACAGAGTTTGAGAGGGGGCGCATCATTGGACTGAGAGAAGCAAGATGGTCATTTCAAACAAATTACCTGCCATCTAGGCTGTTCTGACCTAGCTGTTAGGAGGTGTTGGGAGCAGTGATTCTGTGAGGGCACACACACACACGAACAGGCTCTGGATGGCCCAGACTGACCACCAGTAGAGAGCATTGTCTGATCTGCCTACACGTACGAGCAGCTCCGACATTGTCCATCATCCAGACACAGGTGGCACCTTCACTATACAGGTGTCTTCCCAGGAGCATTTCCATGCATTTAGTAGAAGGAAATCTGTTATCACGGAGCCCATTACATGTCCTGCCATTGACATCTAGCCATTGTCACCTTCCTTTGCAGTGCTGAACGAGAAACCTGGACTGCTGTGGACCGGAACCATATTGTCTTTAGCAACAAATCCATGTTCTGTTTGGGATCCGACAACACTGGGTTCGAGTATGGAGGTCTCATTGCGAGTGCTTCAATCCTGCCTTTGCTGTGGATCGACACTCTGCCCCAACTGCTGGTGTGATGATCTGGAGAGCCATCGCATATGACAGTCGATAGTAGTAGTGGTACGAGGGACAACTGCAACATCTGTGGGCAAATGTGTCCAATCTTTATAAGGTTAAGCATATTTTAGCCTTTTCAACCTGTTCCCCTTCTAAAAAGTGATTTTTTCTGCTACCCTTCCAAAAAGACCATTCCTGGTCAAGCTTCTTCGCACTGTAGGGTCAACTTGGCATCTTGATGTGGTTGCCAGATGCTGCTATTAGTCAAGTGTAAGGGGAGGTCACAATAAATATTTGCCACTGTAGCCTGTAGAAGCTGCTTTTTTGTGATTTATTTCTGGTTTTTTAATACTGCGTACAAATTTCCTGTGCCAAATTTCCTGTTTCCTGTAGCCTAATAAAGAGACTGAGAAATAATTATACAGTATATGATTATTATACCATTCCTAAAACAGTGGTATATCTAATATAATGGTGGCCTAAGACTGTATGTTAGGACAGTTGGAGTCTATCATCTAGTTAGATTTATCATCTACCCCACCCAAGGAGGTTGGGTCTCTTTTTGAGTCTTGTTCTTCCCAAGGTTTCTTCCTCATAACACTTAGGGAGTTTTTCCTTGCCACTGTCTCCCCAGGCTTGCTCAATTTGGGATTGGATGTAGATATTATGAGATAATCTTAAATTATAAAGTTGCTTTCAGACAATGTTCCATTGTAAAAAGCGCTATATAAATAAATCTGACTGAACTTTATATTACATTGTTGGGACCAACTGTTCCCGCAAGAATAGAAAGACCTGATATTTCTACTTTGTGGGGACATTTGGCTGGTCCCTTTATGAGGTAAATATCCCTTTTGACAGAAAATACCGCTTCCTTTTAAAAAAAACAAAACAGAAGACTCAAAATATTTGCATTAAGTTATTGAGGTTAAGGGTAGGGTTAGGTGTAGGTGTTGCATTGTTTAACTACGGTAATCATGATGTCAATGGGAAGTCCCAGCAAAGATAGTAAGGGCTCGTGCCCTTTCTAATGTTAGTTCCTGATTTGCACTCTGTGTTGCCAGTTAGGATCTGGCTCCGCACAACCCTGAATTGGATTAAGTGGGTATAAAAATCAATTGATGATTATCAATTGATAGGATCATTACGAGTAACTACCTAGGAATTCTATCAATGGTCGGCAACAGAGTTAAATTAACCATACAGTAATTTACTGTCATATTTAAAATGCATGATACTACATACACTACAGTTTAGTCCAGAATAACAATATTGCGGGAATTTACTGGCTAGTGGGTGTATAAAATATAGTAAGAGTGAACAGTGTTGCATTTTTGGTCCTCTTCTATATCTCACAGGCTTTATTAAACATAGCTTACTACATATTACGCTGTAGACCATCTTGTTTCATATGCATGTTCCTCTCCAACACATCACTCCACCAGTTACCTAGAGGAATCTAAGGTCCCTATGGGTCACCATGGATACCAATAGAGGTTTAGGCCTCTCTTTGGGGCGTTGAGGTGAGAGAGCCTGCACTCACGAGGCTGGGAGTACAGAATATTGTGTATTAGCAGGCCTGCCATGGGATTACTCATAATCCCTTAGGTCAGTCATCACCAGGAGCTGTAACCAAGAGAGCACCTACAAAGACGTCCTCTCAGTACATGCTCTAAGTGGTCTTCCATATTTTCCATCTCTGTCATGTGTGCTTGTGTGTTCCTTGGCATGACAATGAAAGGCAGGAAACATTGTGATTGAT
Source organism: Ancistrus triradiatus (assembly GCA_025084515.1). Lineage (NCBI taxonomy): Eukaryota > Metazoa > Chordata > Actinopteri > Siluriformes > Loricariidae > Ancistrus > Ancistrus triradiatus. The sequence goes on from JAJAGP010000993.1 coordinate 224,109, forward strand.
GTTTAATCATTACTTTATGGGTGATTTCTCTCTGGACTCATCACAATGCTGCATGCATACACCTAGCATTTTGATATAATAACACCATAACTCACTCTATCACTCCAAGATATAGTCATTCTAAACTCTCCGTCAGGCATCATTATACACAAATGCATGGCTTACACATTGCAGTCCCTCGTATGTGTCATTTTGTGAACCCACTTTGCATTACGCTTAGCTCCTTTATCATAGTTTCTCGAAATTTCTTAAAGCCTCCCACTATCTGTCTGTTCTGTTTTGCCCACACATTCAGATTCTTAGTTTCAGTATGTGATGATCCCCCCCAACCCCCCAGGTGTGACTTTCTACTCTGTTCAGTAAGCTGAATAATGTCTCAGAGGTAAAAAGCTGCGCATGCGCTATCTGAATTGTGAAACCTTGACAAAAACAGATGTGCAAAGGTTACAAATACACTACATCTGCACAAATAGGTTTAGGCTGAGTGAGAAATTCACACACTCTCACTTACCCTAACCTACATCGCTGACGCACAAGACCAACAAAAGAGTTCTTCCGTTAATAAATGTTTGAGCAGTGACTGTATTTAGATTTGACACATAACAACAGTCATTACTAACAGACAACTATTGTGACATCACAAGGAACTTTACATAAACTGAGCACATCTGCATGGCTTGTCCTCCAAGAAATCAGATCATGATCCTCTCTAACAACTCTTATCCTGAATGAAAGTTGGACTACCACCCAGTGAGAGAGAGAGAAGGAAATGCAGAGATGTAGTGAATGTCTATAGAGAAAAGAGGAAGTGTGGTTTTAAATCTTCTCCTTATCTTGTAATGGTTCACGCCTTATCAGTGGTCTAAGGTGTTGAACCGAACGTCGTACGACAAGCGAGACATTGATCAGCTAAGGCCTCACCTCACTGTGAGTCAGTAAACAATCAATACACAAAACTTGTAAGTATCTCTATAAATCTTTTGAAGCATTTATGTGCTTTACATATCAGTAATCAGTTTCCTGCTTTCTTTCCCTTTTGTTTTTTGTCTAATATTTTATTGTGGGTTCAAGTTATGTGACAGGACTTAGTTGAGTGATCCTCCTTCTTCAACTAAAACCTTTACCATAGGTGTGTTGACAATAGGCCTAGTTTATCTGCATATGTGCCATAAATACAGTACAGTGCAAAAGTCTTAGACCACCGTTAGACTAGATATACCATTTTTTTATTAATGGCATAATGACCGTATACTATATAATTATTTCTCAGTCTCCTTATTAGAATACAACCAGAAAATACAGACAATGTGAATGAAGTATTAAAAATATGTAAGAAATCAGAAAAAACAGGTTTGATAGGCTACAGGGGAAAGTATTTAGTGTGATCTCTTACACTTGAGCAATAGCAGCAGCATCAGGATGCCAAGTTGACGGATTCTACAAGCTTCACAAAGAATTGTCTTTTTGGAAAGGTAGCAGCCAAGAAACCACTTTTTTGCAAGTCAACATGGTGAATAGGCAAAGATATACTAAAGCTCACAAAGATTGGAATGAAGATAAGTGGAATAGAGTATTATGGAGTGACGAATACAACTTTCAGATTTTTGGGTCTAATCATTGACAGTATGTTATATATAGTCATTATACCACTGCTAAACAACAAATATAATGGTGGCCTAAGACCTTTGCTCAGTACAGTATTTCACTATGGTTTATTACTCTGGTGATTTGAAAAGAATACAAAAAGTCAACAGTCAAAGGGGATGCTGGAAACAACAAATCTGTGTAAACTTTTATATGTCTGGATGTCTGGTCTGGTGGACTGGGGAAAAGGTTACATATTTGTGATTGATAAAGTATGTGAAACTCTAGGATTAGCAGTTCATTTAAAAATAAAATTAGAGTCAGGTGCTTTCAATTATTGGGTGGGTGGCACACTGGTGCTAGCGATTAGTGGGGTTGCCTCACAGCTCCAGACAACCCTGGTTTGATCCTGACCTTGGACTCCAAGGAGTTTGCATGTCCTTCTTTTGTGTGCTTGGGTTTACTCTGGGTACTCTGGTGTCTCCCCAAATTCCAAAGACATGCGTTAGGTTCATTGGACACTCTAAATTGCCCCAGTTTGTGTGTGACTGACTAGTATCGATGTAACCTTGCTTCAAGCCATAGATACCAAAGCAATATTGAATAACTCCAATAAATAAACAAACTAACAATCAATGGGATGACAATCAGGTGTGATTTTGCACACTGATATATTTATAGAACAGAGATTTATCAGAGTCTGATCTTCGCAACTCGTTTGCAGAAGTGTACTATGGCAAGGACAAATTAGCTTTCTGAGGACCTTAGCAAAAGAGTTGTTGATTCTCATCAGTCTGGAAAAGCTTAGAAAACCATCTCTTAAGGGTTTGGGCCCCACCATCCCACAGTCAGATTGTATGCACATTGAGGAATTTCAAGGCCATTGTTACTCAGTTGACCAACAAAGATTACTCCAAGACCAAGCCATCTAATAGTCACGAGATCACAAAGGAACCCAGGGTAACTTGTAATCAACTAAAAGCTTCTCTGACCTTGGCTAATGATCATGAGTCCACCGTCAGGAGACCAGTGAACAACAGTTGTGTGACAAAGTTGCAAGGAGAAATCTACTGCTCTCCAAAATGGACAATGTTGCCCATCATGTGGTGCATGAACAGTTCAGAAGGCTATTTTTCAGATGAGATGCAAAATAGAACTGTTTGGTTTAAATGAGAAGCATTATGTCTGGAAAAACACTGCATTCCAGTATAAGAACCTTTTTCTATATGTTCTATATGTGAAAGGTGATGGTGGTAGTATGTTGATTTGTGCCTATTTTGCTGCATCTGGGTCAGTGTGGCTTGCCTTCTTTGATGGAAGAATAAATGTCTGAATCATACCACCAAATTGTAACGGAAAATTTATGTTTGTGAACTGAATCTTATGAAAATGTGGGTCATGCAATGTGGGTCATGCAAGACAATGACCCTAAGCACACAAGTCGTTCTGCCAAAAAATGGTTGAAGATGACTAAAGTTAATGTTTTGAAGTGGCCAAGTCAAAGTTCTGTCTTTAATCTAATAGAAATGTCATGGAAGAATTCATGTGAGGAAACCCACCAACATCACAGAGTGCTGCTTTATACAGAGCAACGAGTTAAAACTCCTCCAAGCCGATGTTCAGGACTGATCACTAAACAGTCGGCTGAAACCTTTAGTCACAGTTATTGCTACACATGCAGTCACATTAGATACTGATAGTAAAGGTTCACATACAATATGAAGATGGCACAGTAGCCTGAGATGCCAAAATCATTGCCATGATTGCCCGGTTTGAAAGAAGTGACCACTACCTGGCCCTGCGAGTGACAGCGTACATGTTCACCTGTATCCTGTGAATTCTGGGGTGATACCAAAACTACTGTTGTGTTAAATACATATATAGGATACAGGTTTTAATATGTTCAACTGGTAATACCAAGAATGGCCTGTAGAAGATGGTTTTAGTATGCATTTGCACTGTAGTCATATTAAATATGTGTTACTGGTCTAATCTCAGAGACTGATACATTAACTTTACAAGAACATATTTCAAGCTCTATGTACAGGTATAAAAGGAGCAGAAATACAGCAATGAATAGCCAAACTAAATCAAACCAAATATATTTCACAAATATCTGTTTATTGTAGTCATGTTTACATACAAGTTATGCTGCAAAATATAGAACAACTTAAATATGTACATCATTTTATAATCCATTGATTGAAACAGTATAAAATAAAATGTGTATGGCTTGGGTGATGGTATGCAGTGGACCATATCACTTTGAGGAATATGAAGTGGGAGTGCAATCCTTCAAAACTTAAAAACGATTTCTTTGCGTCTATAATTAGCACTCAAAGAAGTTATTTCAATGCATATTACTTTGTATTTTGTATTATTTTAGAGAGTTATGTTTACAATAATGGCGACAAACCTCTGTTTTTCCCAGGAGGGGGACATTTCTGTCGTTTCCCCAAGATTTCCGCTGAGAAAGGCACATATGCTATATATTTTCTGACGTTGTTATGTACCCAGGAAAAAATGTACTGGGAAATTTCATAGTACAACTGTAAACTTGGTTGACTATGAACTGACCATGAATTAATTCACTGTTGTACTATGAGTTTTGGTGGTAATTTGGCCACTTCATGGTTCTACTGTCAAATTTTACAGTACATTTTTTTCCTGGGTAGCTTTTTTGAACTTTATTCAACAAGCAATAGCCTATAGTTATAGTCTTATTATCAGATGGTGTTGGTAATTCATTAGCACAAATTAGCCTGTTTTTGTCTACTTGTGAAATTCGGAATATCGTCGACTTTAAGTTTAAATGGCCTTACAAATAGTGAACATAACCGTTATGAGTTTTATTCGTTTATGACTATTTGATAAGAAGCCAATGGAGCTCCACTGTAAACATGTTTTCTGTTATTGTCTCATTCAACAGAAACGTGACAATTTATTATGACAGTCAGTCCTATAAGTGTGACATAAGCAGTGCACCGGGAGGAGCTCTCTTTACAAACAGTAGTAGAGTGAATCCTGTATCCCCGCCCATCGCGCGCTCTTCCCGGACTCGTGCGCTGAATGAGAAGCTGATGCGGTTCACCGTGCACAAACCAAGCGCGAATGTAAAATAATGGCTAAATAAAAGAACTGACTACAGAAACATGTACACTGTATTTCCAAGAAAGAGGAAACGCGCAGGAATTTTCACCTTCTTCATTTGTCATTACAGGTAAGTTTCCATAATACATTTTTATTCCTTTATCCACAAGTGCAATACTTATTTTGTTATGGTGCTTTATTTTGGTATAACACGGTGCGATTCTTATCAGGCTTTAAAATCAAACAACAACCAGAGGATAATGCTTTCAACATGAGTGGTTGCTTCATTATTGCGTAAGGTTCAATAGTGCAGTGCAGTTCTCCAAAATTATGATTAATCTGGTCTAGATGTGTTCCAACCATTGTTGGGACTAGTGTTTACCAGAACTGGATTTGGGAGAGCAGTATTTAACAGCACTAGTGTGAAATATTTAATGCACCAGTGTTGCAGTGTTTAAAGCACTGGTGATGGGACCAGTGTTTAACAAGGTTGGGAGTGTTAAGTGTTTAACAGCACCTGTGTCAGAACAGCAGTGCTTATAGTTCACGTGATGGAAACTTAGTGATTTACAGCATCAGTATTGCAGTGTTTAAGAGTACCAGTGTTGCACAGTTTAATAGCATTGGTGTTAACATAGCAGTGTTTAATGCACAGGTGATGGGAACTCAATGTCTAACAGCACTAGGGTTGCAGCATTTAACACTACTGATGTTGCAATGTTTAAAGCACAGGTGATGGGACCTCAGTATCTAACAGCACTGTTGTTGTGTAACCGCACTGCACTGTCAGTGTTTAATGGAACGGGTGCCGCAGTGTTTAAATTACAGTTGATGGAACCTTAGTGATTTACAGCAACATATTGCAGTGTTTAACAGCACCTGTACTGTACTGTTTAATACCATCGGTGTTGCAGGGATTAAAGCACAGAACCTCAATGTCTAACATCACCAGAGTTGCAGCATTTAACAGCACTGATGTTGCAGTGTTTAAAGTGCAGGTGATGTGACCTCAGTATTTAACAGTATCGGTGTTGTAGGCTTTAACAGCACCTGTTTCAGAACCACAGTGTTTAAAGCATAGTTGTTTTGCAGCATCAGTGTTGCAGTGTTTAAGTGTGTTAGTGTTGCAGTATTTAAAGCACAGGTGATAGGACCTCAGTGTTTAATAGCAGCTGTGCCAGAACAGTGTTTAACAGTACCACTGTCAGAAGCACAGAATTTAAAAGCACAGGTGCCACAGTGTTGCAGTACAGGTGATGGGACCACAGCATGTAATAACAGCGGTGCTGAAGTGTTTAAAAGTACCTGTGTCAGAACTGACGTGTTTAACAGCATCACTGTCAGAACGACAGTGTTTGCATCATGGGTGCCTCAGTGTTTACAGCACAGTTGTTTTGTAGTGTTTTACAGCATCTGTGTTGCAGTGATGGGACCTAGGTGTTTAACAGCACCACGGTCAGAAACACTGTGTTTAAAAGCTTGGTTGCTGCAGCATTGCAGTACAGGTGATGGAACCTCAGTATTTAATAGCAAAAATGTTGCAGTGTTTAACAGCACTGCTGTTGCAGTGTTTAAAATACAGTGAATGTGACCTCAGTATTCAACAGGGTTGTGGTGTTGCCATGTTTAAACCAACGGTGACAGGATGTGAACAAAAAAGATCATCTGTGTTGTGGGGTTTAGTGTCACAGGTGATTCTGTGTTTAAAGCACTAGAATTGCAGTGTTTATAAGACAGGTGATGGGATCTCAGTGTTTAACAGGACCAGTGTTGCAGTGTTTAAAACATAGGTGATGGGACCTCAGTGTTTAACAGCATTGGCGTTACAGTGTTTAATAGCATCAGTAATGCAGTGTTTTAAACATAATTGATGGGACATCAATGTTTACAGCATTGGTGTTAGTGTTTAATAGCACCAGTAATGCAGTGTTTAAAACATAGGTGATGGGACCTCAGTGTTTACAGCTCTGGTGTTACAGTGTTTAATAGCACCAGTAAAGTTGTGTTTAAAACACAGGAGTTGGGACCTCAGTGTTTAACAGCATTGGTGTTACAGTGTTTAATAGCACCAGTAATGCAGTGTTTAAAACACAGGTGATGGGACCCCAGTGTTTACAGCTCTGGTGTTACAGTGTTTAATAGCACCAGTAATGCGGTGCTTAAAACCCAGGTGATGGGACCTCAGTGTTTAACAGCATTGGTGTTACAGTATTTAATAGCACCAGTAATGCAGTGTTTAAAACACAGATGTTGAGACCTCAGTGTTTAATAGCATTGGTGTTATAATGTTTAATAGAACCAATAATGCAGTGTTTAAAACACAGGTGATGGAACCTCAGTGTTTACAGCTCTGGTGTTATAGTGTTTAATAGCACCAATAATGCAGTGTTTAAAACATAATTGATGGGACCTCAGTGTTTACAGAATTGGTGTTAGTGTTTAATAGCAACGGTAATGCAGTGTTTAAAACATAGACGATGGGACCTCAGTGCTTAACAGCATTGGTGTTACAGTGTTTAATAGCACCAGTAATGCAGTGTTTAAAACACAGGTGATGGGTCCTCACTGTTTACAGCTTTGGTGTTACATTGTTTAATAGCACCAGTAATGCAGTGTTTAAAACACGTGATGGGACCGCAGTGTTTACAGCTCTAGTTGTACAGTGTTTAACATCACCGGTGTCGGGGCCGTAGTGTTGAGCGCAGGTTTGTCAGTTGAAATGTTTTCCGGTTGAAGGCTCACTGCGCGCAGCTTTGGTGTTTTCGGTTTTGCTCTGTGGCCAGGCGCGCCGTAGATTAGGTGAAGTTGGAAATATTCAAATGTAAACATTCAAACTGAGACTTCCTCTGCCTTGCTCTGCTGCGCTCTGATCTGACACGGCAGGGCTGCTTAACTGCTTTACTCTGTCTCCCTGTATGTGTCACGTCTCGCCTTTTGAAATTCCGGTAGCGCACCGAAGAGGCCCGCGAACTTTAACTCGCGTAGTTGGTAGTGTTCGTCTAGACTGATGTCGGCACCATGCGCAGTTATTTACACCCGTTTGGAGAAAGAAGAGTTTGAAGAAAGGGTAGCAAGGTGCTTAATCCGATCAGCTCCTTAGAGACGTTTCTGCCAGAGCAGGGAGCTTCTGCTTGGATGAGTAAGTGAATCAAAACACCTTCAGTATATTCTCACTCTCTCTCTGTCTCTCTGGCTCATACTCACACTCTGGTAGTCACTGTAGTAAAGATGACTCATTCATTCTTTCAGACAGGAAAAAGTGGAAGACGATGTAGAGAATAGGGAATAAGATATCCTCCTATCCCTTATGTTCAGAGCTGTGGTTGAGGCTGTGGACACTGGATGCTTGAAAATATTATGATTAGCTAACCTTCTCATTATAAGTCTCATTGTTAGTGATAGCTTGGATATGACTCAGAATGTACATTTAGGATTTTTTTTTCTGATAGAGCAGTGTAATTTGCTTAGGTATTTGTTATGAGTCACAAGTTTATATTTCTGACATACAGGCTAGTACTGAGTTGCATTACTTTCAGAAACGGTTCTACAGCTTTCACTCAAGAGTATGTGATCATTCCTTTTAGTAGATTAGTACATTAGTGGATTTAGCTGTTTTATTTTATTAACAGCATTAAATCAGGAATACAGAGCGGCATGGTGGCTCGGTGGGTAGCATCGCCACCTCACAGCAAGAAGGTCTTGGGTTCAATCCCAGGGTGGAGCGGCCTGGGTCCTTTCTGTGTGGAGTCTGCATGTCCTCCCCGTGTCCGCGTGGGTTTACTCCGGGTACTCCGGTTTCCTCCCACAGTCCAAAGACATGCATGTTAGGTTCAATGATTACGCTAAATTGCCATGGTTTGAGTGTGGTCTCTGGCGACAGACGGAGCGATGCGTCAGCTGGAGTATTCTCGGTCGCATCAAGTGGCAGTAGGCGGACCCCGCACCAGCGACAAGTGCCAGGAAAAAGAAGAAGAAGATTAAATCAGGAATACAGCCATGGTAGCTGCTTGGCAGATTAAGAACCTTTGCTCCACTGACTCCACTGAACCCTGGATCTTTGGTCCACAGTCCAGTACCTTAACTGCTACATCACAGACTTGAAAGAGATTCCAGGCATCCAGCAAGTTAAGCATGATCCATCACTCCGGAAAAACGTTACTGCTCCAGGGTCCAATGGTGGTGTGCTTCATGCCATTCCTCCTGACTAGGGGTGTAAAGAAAAAACATTTTCAATTACAGTTAACAACAAACAATGAAATTGTTTTATTCTTTCCCATAAAAATGTCCGGTATTTATGTTTCCTCGAGTATCTTGGGGACAGGAGGTGGTGTGGGGTTTTGTTGGGGGTTCATTTGGGAACCTCCCTGAAATTAGATTGGACGGATGTCGTTAAATTTGTCGAACCAATACAATACAGCTGCATAAATTTATAAACCTAGATTTGATTCAAATAAAAAAAACGAAAACGGCTAAACATTAATTCAGAGACAGCGTGAGCTCTAAAGCTAGCATTAGTGATTTTTTTCAGCGTTCGCAATCAATGAATTCTAGTTGGCTAAAGGCAATAACTATAACTATGAGTTGCTTTATTTGCAAGAGAATGCATGTATAGCAATGCAGACCATGTTGAATTCCGACACCTGATGTCTGCGCCGGAACCGAGATACACAGGGCCAATCTGACAGTATTTTAGCACAGCTTGCATCCAGGCACTGTATGGAAAAAGAGCAATCTGTCAAGACAAACTAAGCATGCACTTGTAACAGAATGTGTTGAATTAAAGAGCCTAGCAGCATCAGATACTGCCTTTACAACAAGTCAGGTTGTAATATGTGTCTTCTGCTGAAGCCTGCCCCAGTCAGCCATCATAATGAGAGGAGGACCAGCACATATGTCGCAAAGCAGATGGATACACAAACTTACAGAATGGGACTGCAGAGTACTGAAGCACTTAGCACACAAAACTCAACTGTCCTCGGCTCGAGGAGAGGACTCCCTCCATTTTTTACAAAGCAATGTCAGCCAAGAGCAGTTCATGAACTACAGGTGCTCCCCATTTTACCATGGTCCAGTTTACCCCTAACCCTAACCCTAGGTCATACAGATTCAGCAGAAAACGTTTTCTGAATTTTTAAGGTCAGTTTTTCCCCAGGCAATGAATACACAGTATGATACACTTCCACAGATGAGAACATCCAAACCAAAGTGCTAGTGAACTAACCATTTTGTTTTTGCTTTTCACTTCCAATACATGATTAAATACATTACATGAAATATCCAACACTTTAATATAACATGACCTTCGTGTTAATGATTTTGCCCAACTGTAGGTTAATGTTCATGTTTTAAGCATGTTTAAGGTAGGCTACGCTATGACAGTATATATATGTAGTATATAGTATACTAAACTCCTCGGTTTATGATACATTGAACTCACGAGTGGTTGGTCGGAACGGGATCACCTGTATATGGATTGGCTTTTCATATTCAAGCAGTTGCACAAAAGCAAAAGATCATCATGCACAAGCTAAGTGTCATTAGTGACTTGATGCACAGTTTACGATACGATACAAACACGTTTCAGTTAAGCAGGTAACGATTCAATACACTTTGATTCATTACAGAGCCGATACGATTCAATTCAAGTCTGGTCTAGCATCTTTAGGTTCATAGATTGTTAAGGCTACTGGCTCAGCACATGACAGAAACTCCATTACACTGCTCTTCTTTTTTTTGTACAGTGCTCGGATGCATTTAGCGCTAAAATGTTGCCAGCTCGGCACTGTGTATTTAGGTTCCGGTATAGATATCAAGTGTCTGAATCCAGCATCGTCTGCAACACCATAGACGCATGCTTCTGTATATAAAGCAAGTGATACTTTATACAAGTTATTGCCTTTAACCATCTAATATTTGTTGATAGTAAACTCTGAAAGAAATCACTAATGCTAGCTATAGTACTGTAGTACTCTTTCTAACCAATTAACTGGTTCCAATTGTTATTTCTTTACACCCTAGTCAGTAGGAATGGCATGAAGCACACCACCACTGGACCCAGTCTCTTTCCAGTGTGTGGTGGCGTAGTGATTAAGGTACTGGACTGTGGACCACAGGACTGTTGGATCCTTGAGCAAGATCGTTAACCCATAATTGTTTGGACTGTGAGATTGACTGCATCAGTTGTAAGTCGCTCTGGGTAACAGCGTCTATTAAACGACTAAATGTAAATGTAAATGGGGAAAGCTGCCTGCTTTAGTGCTAATGCATAGAAGGTCACAGCAGAGACTTAATGTTGCACAAATTGTGGCCACAGTTTGAGGAAGACTCTTTCCTATTTCACCATGACAATGTCTGCTGCGCAAAGGAAATTCCTTTTTGATGAGTTAAAGATAAACTCCATGAACCTGCACAGAACTATAACGTGACCCCAATCCAATAGATTTGGTATGAATTGGAACCCTGATTTACCTCTACCTTTGTAATGTGCTTTAAGTTAAATGTCAGGGACTGTGGTAGCCTAGCGGTTAAGGAACTGGACTATGGACCAAAAGGTCCAGGGTTCAATTCCCACCTCAGCAAAGCCGCCACTGTTGGGTCCTTTGGCAAGGCCCTTAACCCACAATTGCTTGACTGTATCAATTGTAAGTCGCTCTGGATAAGGGCGTCTGCTAAATGCTGTAAATGTAAATGTCAGCATGTTAAGTTTTTTATAGTGCTTTGACAAACCTATAATTATCATGAAAGTTTTAAGGCACCAAAGGAAATTGCAAAAATGAGAACAGCACCAAAATTTGCTCCACATTGCGCATTACCTTTTTCTGCCAGAACAGAGATCCTCAGGTAGGTACCTCTGTCATATTTCATACGATAGAGAGAGAGAGAGAGAGAGAGAGAGAGAGAGAGAGAGAGAGAGAGGCATTTCAAATATGGCTAACAGAAGAGATTTTCTAAAACCAAAGTCATCTCCAAAGCTGTGTGAAGTATCAATAAGCAAAACTGGTAAGTATAGGTCAGTATACTTACCAGTATAAGTATAGACCTTTTATGGAGGTCTGACTTTATCATAACTTTACCATATCATCTACCAAAGACTTTTTCCCAAAACAATAAAAAGTAATTATGATTAAAAGAAGATCTATGCATATTTGTTGAACTGTGTCATTTAATCTTAGTTTTAGGAAACCAACAATACATTTTGCTGTTTGTAACGTGACCAGGAGTGCTCAAAATAGTAAGACTGCATAAGCTTATGTGTACACAACACTATCGCTAGGCACTGTAATGGAGTAGGGATGAGGAAATACGGTTCACATAAGTAAGAAATGATTTCCATTAGGAATAACCACTGACACCTCTATCATGTGTTTGATTTGTTCTGCACAATGATAATGGTAGATTTTTAAAACTGTAGATCAGGGTGGCTCATTGATTCTCCATTTGAATTGTTGTGATGTCCATACCGAACTGTGTCAACATCAAAATTTCTTATAAAGATGCAATTTACCCCTGTTCAAGAACCTATAGATATATTTGAGGTCTTCAGCATTAAAAAGTATGTTTGGAGAAAAGTTGCTGAGTAATATGTGTACTGTATATGGCATCTGGGGTGTGTGGGAGTATGTGTGCTGCAGTATTTGACACATGTGGTTTTTACCTACTTCACAAACACATGCACCTCGCTGTGGAAAACCAGCATTCACCTTGCACACAGACTAGTTCTCTTTTATCTGTCTGCACGCTTGTGCGTGTTTTTATTTGCGGTATGTTGTTAATGAATGGGTGCTGTGTAGCTACATGAAACTTTCTGTATTATTCGCTTCTTCATGGTTATTAAAATAATAATTATTTCCCTACTCAAGACTCAAGGTGTGAGTGTATGTTGGGAAAAATTCCTTTCTGGAAATCTGAAAATGTGAAAAGTAGGTCATGCAATCACTCTACAACATGTGCAAAGCAGACAGAAATGTGCAGATAGATAGAATTGGACACACTGCCGATATTAGCTGGCTCACCTGGGAAAGCCTTGTTGTTGGAAGAGGGGGATGAACCAGTCCTTAGTGACTGAAAGAGAGGAGCGATATAATGAAGCCAGAGGACAAGTGGAAAGAAGGAAGCTTGGGCCCCACAGGGACGAGTGTGTTTGTGTGACAAAGATGGTCAGAGGAAAGAGAGACAGAAGGGGAAAGTAGAGATTGGTAAAGTAGAAGAAATGGTCTGAATGTAGAGTGATATTAGAAGTACCATTTATTAGCAACAGCATTAAATTTTTAATGAAGATCACAGATTGGAATTTTGAAGGATTTGCAGGCGCATCAGTGCACGTATGAACGGGTGCGTGTGCGCGTTTGTGCATGCGGGTTTGCGTATTTGTGTATTTGTATTAAAATGTTATCGTGTCTTGGTAAATGCTAAATGTCTGACCTGCTGCTTTCATTGTGACTATTCCAAGTTTATTGGCTGATTAGATTTTAGGCATGTGCCACAGACGGAGGTCTGTCCTAGTGTTTGCCCTATCACAAATCCTCATCTGTTCCTCTGACAAACTACAACTGTCAGAGCAGATAACACTTGACCTTTTCTACAGCCTCCTTCCTGTTCATTAAACACACACACACACACACACACACACACACACAGATTTTACAGTAAACAGTTTTCAAGTCTGCTTAGTCAAATTGAATGAGGTACATTCAAAACACACATTCATATCCTCTGGGTTTCTCCTTTAGATGCTTCAGAATGTTCTGCTTATTGCATTAGTATTCTGATTGATAGCATTACTATTACGTTTAAGGTGGCACGGTGGCACAGCGTTCGCCACACAGCTCCAATGTCCCTGGTTTGATTCCAACCTCAAACTCCGCCTGTGTGGAGTTTGCATGCCGTGGGTTTATTCCGGGTACTCCAGTTTCCCCCCACATTCCAAAGACATGCACGTCAGGTCCATTGGTGTTTAGTGCCCTTTATAGTGTGTCTGTGTGTATGGGTATGTGAGTGTATGTGCCCTATGTCGGATTTCCTCCCTGTCTAGGGTTGTTTCTGCGTTGCTCCCTGTGCTCCCCACAAGGCACCGGCTTTCCCGTGAGCCTGATCAGGATTAAATGGATAAGAAAATGAAAGAATGAATGAATGAATATTACCATTACATAATATGCATAGGGATCTGACTTTGATTTCCAGTGAGAAAGTGATGCAGAAGAGTGAAATTGCTCAACTTTGATGCAGCGCTCGGCACTCGGGTGACGCCATGGTCTTATATCCTAGTCCACCATATTAGCATTCTGGTCAGGTAGGGAGTCGTATGCAGACAGGATTTGTCTGAGAGTTCTGGGATAGGCGTCAGACAGCCCGCTATGACTTTGAACAGTGAAAAATACAGTAATAATAAGTAAATTGGGCTGAGGTGGGGGGCAGACTCCAGAGCCTACCCTGGAATTCACAGGATGAGGGTGAATTCGTACACTGGACACGGTGCCAGTCCATCAGTCAGGGTCTATAAGGGGTTGCTTTTGCATCACCAAAGGACACACAATTTTCAACCTCTCCTCCCTATGTGTCTGTAGGATGCCTGATCTGGCCAGCAGACACCTCCAGGACTCCAGGCCACAGCAGTGATGAGCTAGCGCATTGCCACTGCTCCACCCAAACCCCTGGCTGCTTTAATTATGAATTATTCATTCATTCCTTATAAGCTTTATACTTGGTCATGGTTGTGGGACCCTGCCTACCTGGCGACACAGGGCACAAGGGACGCTAGGCAACCCTAGACAGGGCGTCAATCCATCGTAGGGCACATACATTCACACACTCATACACACACTCACATGCTAAGGGCACTTTAGAAACACCAGTTAACCTAACACACAGAGAGGACATAAAAATTCCACACAGAAAGGACCCAGGCCTCTCCACTTGCGATCGAACCCAGGACCTTCTTGCTGTGAGGCAATGCCGCTACATTTACATTTACATTTACAGCATTTAGCAGACGCTCTTATATATATTGCAATATGCATCGTATCACAATGTATCGTAATATAATTGTATCATGTATTGTGATGGGTATTGTATTGTGAAGTCTTTCCAATACCTACCCTTAGTGCTACCCATCAAGCCACTGCACTGCCCCAATGATGAATTAATACTACAAAATTAGATTTTCCATTTGTAGGAAAAAGCCTATATTTATATCACTGCGTTGATAAAGCTGTCCTGTTTATGTTGCTAAATATATATTCAGTTGATTATCTAAGGGATAAGTTCCGATAGCGTCAAGTGTAATTTAGCCCTCACCATAGACACCCTGCTATTAGTAATTCAAACCACCTGGTATGGCCTCTAGTGGACAGCAACCATAATGACAGAGTGTAAGTGAAGCTTAAGCCACATCATAAAAGAAACATGTAATGTCAGAGGGCATCCCTGTTCCACACCACAGACAGTAAACTCTAGCATTTCCACTCAGCATGTATTCAAAACAGAATCCTTAAATCTTTTTGACCTTTCAAACCTTTCTCTCTTAACCTTTGACTCCCCTTAGGACATGACCCACTCCTGGCCTTCCCAGCAACCCCCAGGGGCAGGGGGGACCGAACAATTCCTGTATTCGGATTCAAAGGTAGGGCTGTTAATGTTAATGTATTAACAATAACTAACCAATCTAACACAGACTGTGAAACTTGTTCTCATTAAATGTCATACAAATGAGCATTAACAGGAATATTCAAAAAACATGAAAATAATTAGTTTTTTTGTATTTTCACTGCATGAATTATGGTCCCGTAGAAGTTCATTCTTTTTTTAAAGCATGTCATAAAGCATTTTGAAATCCCGCCCTTAATTCATTCCAAAATCACACCTATTACAGTAATACTAAAACCTGAATAATAATGAAACTAAACATAGAGGTTTTCTAGATGTAAAAATAACACTAAACCTACCCAAGCTGTTGTAAAACTAACCGAAACGTAACCCAAAATGTGTACTAGAAACCCATTTAAATTTGAATCTAACCAAAATGTGAAAACTGCAGTAATCCTGATACAGGTGGTATGACAGTGAGCCATGCACATACCAAAACTAATCCTGCCCCAAAGAATAGATGCATTAAAATGTTCTTTATCTGGTAATAGTGTTCATCTAGATACTTGGTGAGTGAATCATATGCTTTATTTTATGTGTCTGCTGTAGGAGGGGAAACGACACAGCTCACATTACAAAAATGGTAATACTTGTTATGTGTGTCTATCTGAGGTTTAACCTGCTAGAACATTTATTCACAATGTGTACGTTTCATATGTTAACAAGTTTTTTTTTCTGTTTTTGTTTATCTGCTTCCTTAGCGAGGAATGATGCCCCATTGAGGCCAAGTGTGGCCCCTCACAAATCGTAAGTGAGACACATGACACTTGATCTGACTCTGGTAACCAGGCACTCATCAGGCCTTAGACTGTGTGGCTCATTATAGAGAGAGTTACACACACAAACTTGCATACACACAAGGGTTTAACAGCTGGACATAACTGTGTCAGTATCGCAGTTATATCAGCTGATATAAATTATTTTAGATACACAAATAACTGTTAAATTTTACAATGCCACAATTTGGCACATTGTTCAGTGTTCAATGATGGTGCCATCCGAGGGAGAGAAAGCTTGTCGGGGGATCATCAGTGCTACAACAGCGACCTCTGCCAGCAAAGCAGTGGGCTGGCATCCCACTCAGGATACGCTTACTCATGCTGTCCCAGATACGTTTCTGACCACACAAAAAACCCTGCCTGGAAAAAGCGTGAAAGCATGATACATTGATAATATATAAATATAAATATATAGGAGGGCTTAGAAACGTAGGTCTGTCAGATTTAAATGCTGTGCTTCAGTAGCCTTGGCTGTGTAGTGCTGTTTTAAAGGAAAACTATTTATTTATGCAAAAAGAACACAAAATGCAATTAATGCAATTAAATATTTTGATAGTTTCACAGTCCTATTATTCAGCAATGTACAAAGGTCTTAGGTCACTATTAGATTTCTAGTTTTAGCAATGGTATAATGACAATATACTGTGGAACCGTGTCGAATATTGGAGCCAAAAATTTCAAAATTGGATTTGTTACTCCAATTTTCTCCAATACTCCAATACTCCAATACTCTTTTCCACTGATCTTTATTCCAAGCAATGTGAACTTTAGCATTTCTTTAGCTTTAGCATAGCCTTTTCACCCTGTTACTGTATTTCTTGTATTCAAAAAAAGAAACTGAGAAATAATTATATATGGTCATTATACCATTGCTAAAACAATGGTATATCTAATGGTGGGGTCTAAGACCTTTGCACAGTCATCATCATTTTCCTGCCGCTTGTCCCCGCCAGATGCGGGGGTCCGCCCACTGCCACTCGAGGCGACCGAGAATACCCCAGCCGAAGCTCGCTCCATCTGTTTCCAGAGACCACACTCAAACCAGGCCAATTTAGCATAATCAATTATCCTAACTTGCATGTCTTTGGACTGTGGGAGGAAACCGGAGTGCCCGGAGTAAACCCACACAGACACGGGGAGGACCCAGACTGCTCCACCCTGGGGTTGAACCCAGGACGTTCTTGCTGTGAGGCGGCGATGCTACCCACCGAGCCACCGTGCCGCCCCTAAGACCTTTGCACAGTAATGTATATAAATAAAAATACACCATAAAATGGATTATAAAATACAGATAATGAATAGGACTGAGCAAAACAGATGGACATGATTATTAAAATAGCTAATTCTAGGATAGCTAGAAACTGACAGCTTGAAAGGTTCAGCTTAAGGTTGAGTTCATGCAAAACGTTAGGTTAGTCATTCTTTCCTCACCCAGCTCCACACACACTCCATTAAGTCTTCATTAAGTAAGCTTGATGGAGACAGGATCTAATTAAAGAGAAGACTTGAACATCCAGAGAGAGGTCAGCTATACCCAGCAGTGACATTTAAGATCTGAGGGTGTTTTTAAGAGTGTGTTTTGATAGGAAACTCACCATCCTCTCTCAAGGATATTGCTCTGTCGACTATCCTGACTTAGACATACGTTATATAGCCAAAGGTTTGTGTACACCATGGGTATTAGTTTGGAGTTTGTATCTCTCCTGTTGCTACAGCAATCGATTTTGTAAAGATGATTGTGAAATCTGGGCTGATGTAGAATGGCTTTGGACTATAAGCCCTGGCTAATTTTGTAATTTTGTTGTCTAGTGACAATGACAATGAAACTGTGAACCGTGACTTGAATTAAGGTCAGGGCACTGTGCAAGCCAGCCAAGTTCTCCATGACAGTTGGCAAACCATTTCCTTCTAGAAAGCTGACAAACTTGGCAGATCATTTCCTTCTCTCCTTAGGAGGGCAGGATGGAAATTTGAGGAATTGACTTGTTGGGGGGGTGGAAGCCTATGAAAGTGTCATCTTGAAAGTTACTGTTGTATGTAGTCCAACCCAGCACTACCACTGTGTGTCAGTGGAGATTTCATCACTGTAGGTTTCATATTCCGAACCTGTTAACAGTATGTGTGGCTGAATAAAATAGGTCAATAATTTAAAGGGGTATTTACATACGTTTGACCGTGAAGTGTATATACCATTATTCTGTGTGGCTGAATGTGATGTGAACTCATATAGTGGCTTATTCCTATTGATGGCATTCTATTCCGTCTTCCCAGCATGCTCGCCGATGACTTGAAGCTCAGCAGTGATGAGGACGATGGTGACAAGGTATGCATCTATTCAGTGTAGATTAGTATTAGAGGCAGTTTTATGAATATGTTGTTTGGTGGGCAATATGGTACAAATATTATATCACGATAATTAAAGACATTTTCACTGTTCACAATATTTATCAAGATACATGTGATAGAATAGCATCAGTAACGCCAGATTCTTAGAAACTACCATTCAAATATTATCCCGTACTTAGTAAAGTAATTTTTTTTTTAATCTGCTGCACTTCAGTAAGTTAAACAGGGCTAAATACACTCTTTATAATGAAACATGTAGTTGGTCAGTGATCTTTAAGCACTGATGATATCCACGATATGCAACAGAAAAGCATTTTGTCTATCACAGTAACAAACTTTATCACAATACAATAAATTATTGGCATATTGCCCACCAATAATTGAGCTTTTGGCCAAATACTGTTGCATTTGTGATTCTTTGCTCTGGCTTCAGTGATACCACATATTAATTGGTAGGAAGTAAGAGAAAAAAATGAAAAGAGGGACTATGTCTACCCATAGCCTACAAAAGGTCAATAATAGTTCAACAGCAAGAATTCTATGGACTGTCTGTCATACACAAAGGATATTGTGCAGGCGGGCACATTTGATCTGGTTCAAATGAGCTTTACTACATGAAGCTTCACCTCTCTGCCTTGACCTAGTTCCTGGAGAGTAGCAACAACATGTTCAGTGGCAGTTCAAGACCATTTGAAGTGGAGGGGGGCAGGCTGCGGGCAGTGGCCATGTAAGAGGGGCCAATTACTGTCTACCTAAATGTGCATTGTCACTGTGTTTGCAAGAGTGAGGTAACTCACTCCTCTTTTGGGAGGGGGCAAGCTTGCTGGCCCTGGCTCTTGCCGCCCAAACCCTGCCGCACAGAACCGCCACTGAAAATGTTTGCTTAAAGGCCCTTTTCAGTCTGTAATACTATAGGTAATCCAATTTAAATACAAGCAATTAATTCCACTGCAGTTCTGGGCTGTGGAATACTCCAATTTATGGGAGTGACTGTATGTGTGTGGATTGGCACTCTATATGTGTACTGTATATGTGGGCTTTTAGCTCTGCATTAGGTTTTTGGCACATGAGTCATAACAGGTTGACTCATAGCAATATCACACCTATACTTATGTCTCACAGTGCCTGACATTACCATACCATGTTCTGATCAATGTTCTGGACGCCCTGACCTTGTAATGGACGTATTTCTTATTTCTAATGTATTGTTTTATGTCTTCTGAAAAGGAACATCTACAAAATGCTTCCTGGACAGGAAATAACAGGTACGTGTGTACATCTATCTTAAAATACTGGGTTCCTCGTTATATGTGGGATGAGTAAAGATACAGTTTTCCCTGTCCAGTTCTTTCTGTTTTTCCTGTTTCTGTTCCCCTGTGTTTAATAATGCAGGTATGTACCACTTATCAACCACATTGTGTTCTGTGAAACAGGACATTGACTGGAATGGATGTTGACCGGACATTACCAAAGTCACATACTCTTTTTATGTTACTGCAATGTAAATATAAAGGGTACTTTCACAAAAAAACTGTGTGCGAAAGATACGAAAATGCTTCAGAGATACCCACTGAAAACCCGAGTGGAACGCTACCATCTACACAGCATCCCTAATGGAACCGCATTTTTAATTTATATAAACTGACAATAATTATGGAAAATACAGTAATGTACTGTTACGACCACGTGTAGGGACAGCTTGTAACACTTAAGAGATGGTATAATGAACCTGATTCTTTTGTTTGATGGAAGCCAAAAATGTATTGTGAGACAGTATTACAAACAACACAGAAGATTAGCCAGATGAAACAGAGACTCAGCGAGTGAATGTGAACCGGTTTATATACTTATAGGTTAGAGAAAATATTGCGGAAGAACAAACAAAGGAGTACTACTTACAAGAGGACAGACACATACACTTTTTGAACGCGTTTTACAGCTTGTTACAAATAAGTAACAGAACTTCATCCACACAAACACAAGTAACTTGCACAAATCCGTCTCTAAACACATCAGCTGAGTTAGAACAATCTCTAGTCCAAACATGAGCTATACGACCGATATGGTAGTTACACACACACACACGAATGATGGACTTCTGCTCTTTAACTTCCACCTCTGCTCGTGGATCCATGGCTTTTGAGGTGACCAGCTGCTTTGGCCCAGAAGGTCAAAGGAAATAAAAAGACAGATTTTTATTTCCTTTTATAATGGATTATCATTTTTAAGACCTTGCTGTTAAAGCCAACGGATGTTGATCGGATTGTCTTTAAACGGTGCATACCTATAGCGAGACTGAAAAAGATTTTAAAAATTAGCTCCTAGTTTTACACTGGTGCTGTTATCACTTTTGCTTTGCTAGCATTTTGTTAGCAAACTTCAGCAGATACATACTGTCTATGTTGAAATGATATATTGACAATATATTGATATATTGTCCACCAGGGTGTCATCAGCCCCCCTTTACTGGGACATGTACTAATTCTGCAGTGGTAAAAATCCATTTTATCCTGCACAGCTAAGCAGAACTACAAGACATGCCAGGCAAATTCGCTACAGGCACTACATTTCCCATAATGCTAGAGCATCTATACAAAAGCTTGAACGTTTTCAGTCTGAGCCA
This sequence comes from Ancistrus triradiatus, assembly GCA_025084515.1. Classification (NCBI taxonomy): domain Eukaryota; kingdom Metazoa; phylum Chordata; class Actinopteri; order Siluriformes; family Loricariidae; genus Ancistrus; species Ancistrus triradiatus. The sequence goes on from JAJAGP010000993.1 coordinate 245,172, forward strand.
GTCTTTCGTTTTTTTCTCATAGAGTAATGGACATCTGCAAATATTTAAAAGAAAGTCAGCCCACTCCCACAGCCCACGTAATGACAGCTCATACCTATTTTTAGTTAATGCAATTAAAAAAATTATTAATGTTAATTTGTAACTCCCACTTTGTGTTAAAACGCTTAATCTATTTAATGTTTAATAGGCTTATTTATGCACAGTTGTTGCCCCTACAACTGGTTGGCAAGCAGAGGGGTACAGCTGTGCCACTCTAGATTCGGTGTGTGCCCCAGTATGACAAGTAGTCTAGAAACGACCCTGTTATCCACCGCTATCCAAAATCAACCGTACATATTTGTTGCTGTTTTAGTCCAGTTCATGTGTCAGACATTGTTTAATAGAGATTTGTGCATATTTGGTGTAGTTTTTAAGATCCCAGCATGCATTTGGGGAATAGTAACATTGTGCGTATGTTGCTTCTTTACTTATGTGTGTGCGTGCCTGTGGGTGTTGACTGACAGAACGTCGGGGCAGCGTACACACACACATGGTGGGAGGACGAGACATTCCAGCTCAGGCTCCTCAGGATCTGATTCCTCTAGTGAGTCTGAGAGCAGTAGCCAACGGTCGTACAGCCCCAGCCCTGGACCTAAGATTCAGCCTGAAACACATAATCAACTACAGCCTCTCACCTACAACAGAGTGGAACAGGTTAGCATTTAGACTTTTTGTTTTTACTACGTGACATGCCTCTGGTTGATTTGATTGCTCCCGAGCAGTGGCTGTTCAGAGAGGGATGTATAGATGTTGATGGCGAGTGGAGGAGGAAGCACTGGGAGGAGTGGGTAAGGGATAAGGAATGTGAGTGAGGGGGGTGGGGGCTGCAGGCCAGTCAGAATTTCGAGCTTCCGTGTCATATCAACATGTGGAGTTTCCACGGACTACGTAAGTAAAACCCAGAAGAAGTCCTTACTGATTGTGCTACACATACTTTTGCATTTTCTCAGGAGCATCAGACTACATCTTGCAGATGACCTACAACTGAACAATGAACAACTGATTGACCAAAAATGCTTGTGATTTGTTTTCGTGTCACTTTAAGATGAGTTGCATGGTTGTCGTTTGAAACAGATCTTTATTTGAGAAGGAAGGAGGGAGGTTAATTGTCAGAGGAGGTTGGGAAGGTAGAAGGGTTGTGACTACCTTGCACTCTTCTGACCTCCTCCACAGTGTGAATGAAAGTGTCTGTGTGACATAGCTTGCTTTACTACTGCAACATATAGTATATGGGAGTTCATGGGGAGGAGAGAAGGGAGCACCATGTGTTTTTCATCTATGTGCAGCCGTGCAGTGTCTCTGAGGAGGAAAGCTTGAAAACAGCATGCTGTTCCAGGTAGAGAGTGGATGGATGGGTGGGGGAGAGACCAAGAGAGAGGGAGTGGGCACAAGAGATGTAGTGTCTTCACTGGAAAGAGAGAGAGAGATGAGGAAGGGGGGTTATGTTTGAGTAGAGGAGTGGACGTTTAAATTAGCACTGGGTTGCCACTAGAAGAAGGCAGGAAAAGTAGACTGCCCTCATTCCTACATATGCCTGCAAGTGAGTATGGTTCTTTCATCCTTACTTCTTGTCTGTATTATTTTAGCATTTGTGATTGTTTTATGTGTAATGTCATTGTTTACTGTTGGGAAAGAAAGTTGTATTATGTGAAATATTACGTTTAGGTGTCAGTTGTAATATGTGTAATGAGCACTACTCTTCAAGACCTTGTTTGAATGTGCTAGTTAAGGAAAGGTGAAATGCTGAGATGAGTGATGTTTACATTATGGTGGATTCCCCAGATACTCTCTCTCTCTCTCTCTCTCTCTCTCTCTCTCTCTAGTTCATATTCTCTCTCAGAGTCTCTAATGCCTTAGTTACCCTAAGGTTCAAAGTAAACTTTAATAAGGTCTATATCATTCTCTTAAAACAACTGTCTGGATTCCTCTCCTTAACGTTTGTGAGAACTGATTTGTAAAGTTGTAAAACCCCCATGCTCCCTTTCCACCATCACTATTATGACACCTGTTTCTTTGTGAAAAGCTTAATAACAGATTTTCATGACCTTATTAAACTGTATTATCATCATAATGCAGTTTCTATTCCCTTTGCTTTGACCAAAATCTGGTTTAACCTTTTTTCTTGCTCTGTTTCCACAAATAGGACCCATCCTTGAAACACTGGCAGCTGAACAAGTGGCTTGAGAAAGCTTGTAAAAACCAACAGTCTGTTGATCACGACCCAGGAGGAGGTCTGAGCTCTGGTGAAATATTTGACTCTGATCGAGGACCATCTCCAGGAGGATACTGGGAGAGAGATTCTGGTTTTGGGACTAGACAGAGCTACAGTCCAAGCCAAAGCCCTGTCCCAAGCCCTAAGTTTGACTACAGCCCCAGACACAGTCGGGGGTCTAGTCCAGGATATAGCCCTTGCCCGAGCCCAGGAAATAGTCCTGTGCCAAGTCCAGTGCCCAGTGTTTGCCCCAGCCCAGGTGCCGGTCTAAGAGTAAGCAGAAGTCCAAGTCCTTTACCCCCTCATCCACCCAAAAGCCCAAGTCCTAGTGTAACCTATGCTCCTGACTCTCCAAGGCTTGCTGCTTATCCACAAAAGCTTCACCAGGAAAGCTCCAGGCTTCCTACACAGCCAACATTTACCCCCAGTCCTGTGTGTCATCGAAAAGTTAGACCATGGGTACGACCGGACTATAGCACTGAACGTATTAATGACTTTACCTCCAAAGAACCTAGACCACCCACCCTATCACAGCACCATTCCAAGCACAGCTTGACTCACAAAGAGACTTCACACAGGTCCAGTGCCCAAAGCACTGAATCTAAATCGAAACCCAGGTCAAGTCCTACTCCACACCAGTCTCAGCTTCACTCCAGGTCCAACCTTAGCCCTAAAACAAAATCCAAGCACTTGTCTTCCTCTGAAACCTTCACCGAGCGTAGCCGCAGACCAAGTGATTCCAAGAACAAGTTCAGCCAGAGCTTAATCGGCAAACCAAAGAATAGCCCCCCACCCAGATCAAAGGACTTTGATACAACCAGTCACTTCGTCCAAAGTTCTAGCTCTAGACACCGAACTCAGCCTTTAGCAGAGATTCCAGGTAGGTCATTCTCAAAACCTAGCTCTAAACCAAAAACAAATTCTAGGGAGGTAGCTGTGCGCAACAGTAGGTCATCAGAGAAGGAGCAAAAGCTGAGGGAGCGAGAGCAGGACGTGCACAGCCGTGGTAAGCCCCAGGGAGGAGCCCTGGTCCAAACTCCAGAAGCACAGAGACAAGGGAGACTGGCGGAGGAGCAGCTAAGAAGGCAACGCTGGGTCCGAAATTCTGAGGAAGAGGAGGAAGAAGAGGAGAGAAGAAAAGAGCAAGGGGAAAGAGAAAAGAAGAGGAGAAGGAGGAAGGAGCATAATGCTGAATGGCAGGCAGTACAACCCAAGCAGAGACCTCACACCAATAGTCAGCATCAACCCCAAACTGAAAGCAGTGGACCTGAGCGTGAGGAACAGAGGAGGAAGAAGAGGAGGAGAAGCAGTGAGGAGCACTCCTCCCATCCTGGGATTATAGACTCCAACCCTTCTCCTCCTCTGTCTCCACCCTCCCCTACTCCTGTTGTCCATCCCACGCACCAACCTTCTTCCTCTTCTTCCTCGTCTTCCTCCTCCTCATCCTCCTCATCTTCTTCAGAATCCGACTCTGAGCCTAGTCCTCCCAGAAACGTTGCTAAAGTTCCAGCAGACTCAACATCCAGCCAGCAACCTACACCAAAGAAAAGGCATGAAACCCAGCGCAGATCCACAGAGCTGAGGTCAAATGCAGTTTCACCAGAGGAAGGGGAACAGCGTCGAGGCAAACACAAACTCTACACGCTGGTGCCGTTCGGGCGTACTGAGCAGTCCACTGCCATTTCACATCGAGGACTGAGGAATCTGGTAGTGAAGATAGACCTTTCCCTTCTTAATAGAGTTCCTAGCACAAGTGAGGTATCACAAAGAAAGTCATCTTCTTCATCATCGTCACTGCCATCAGCTAAAGCTAAAGAGAAGACCCCCATGAAAAAGTACCACCAAGAGAAAGAGTCTGGAGATTCCAAATGTAAACGGAAGGTAAGAAGATTAGAAAAATATATCATTGGAAGAAATTAGTAGCTGGATTCACATTCCAATGCTCTGCATATTGCAAGAGAATGTATTAAAATGTGTCCAAAAATGAATTAATCAGTATGTGAATTAAATGAATTAATCAAATTATGAAAATTATGAAAATCCTGAGGATGATAGAATAAGATAAGTAAATAGCCACTTATGTTTTATCCAACAGTTTATGGGATTCATTGTATCACAGTTGCTTATTAATCATATGGCTTCCATATGTTGTCAAGTATTTAAAACTTTTTTCACCATTATTTTTCTTATGTTGTCTTTATGAATAAATATTTCCACCTCAGCCCAAACAAAAAACATGTTTCCATGTTTGGGCATCCAGTTCTTATGCAGGACTTACATAAAAGATGAGAATGGGAAATCCCCTAAATGTTTCTCTGACATATGTGTTGATTTTTTTCCTTAGCTGGAGAATTTAGAGGTTAAAAAAGAGAGTAAGAGGAGCGTTTTTCAAGCAGACAATCACCCAGCTCCCAAACACTCAGCTGAGGGTGTAAATCAGGAGAGTCGTTCCAGCAACAGCCAGAATGGGTATGTTTAAACCCAGTCATTATTTACATAGATTAATGAATTAACAGTGCTTTTCTCAAGATCTTCATGGGCTCCTGTTTTGAGAGTATATTCTAATGTAAAGCTTTACATAAATACTTTTGAACGCTTCATAAGTACGCTCCACTCCCATATGTAAAACTACCTTATTTGTATTTCGAGGTACTGTATACGAAATGCCAGTCAATGTTTTGGGAGAACACCTGTAAGTGCAGTTATTAGTTATTTCAATACAATATTTGGTTCATGATGGTGGTTTAATACCCCTCATCTCTCTCTCCCACAATACTTAATACAGGTACGCACTGCATAACATCCGTTCGGACAAAATCTGTTCACAAGTACGTCCATGGTCCGATAATGATATTATCCTTATTATTAAGGTTATTAACTTACTTAGCCCCTATTTTACCTTGATCATATTTTACCTTAATCAGTTAGCTGATGCACTGTTTTGGAAGGAGCACACCAGAGCTTGTTTCTTAGTCTCCTGAATGCTTCACAATTTCTGCATTGTTTTCAGTTCCCTGCTCTCTTCTGAAATACCTGCTCATGTCATCAATACAACAGGCAATTTGTTGCGCTGTCATATAAAAGACAGTTTCTTAGTTCTTAATTGCGTTTGTGCGAGAGAGATGAGGGGTAAGGAGAGGCTGAGTGAAGAATATGCTGCAAGTAGCTTTAGAGTAGCTTTAGAGTGAAATACTATCTTAAATAGTTAAAAAGAAATAGAAAATGAATACAGTGGGACAAAAAAGTATTTAGTCAGCCACTGATTGTGCAAGTTCTCCTACTTAGAAAGACGAGAGAGGTCTGTAATTTTCATCATAGGTACACTTCAACTATGAGAGACAAAATGAGAAAAAAAATCCATGAAATCACAATGTAGGATTTTTAAAGAATTTAATTGTAAATCATGGTGGAAAATAAGTATTTGGTCACCCACAAACAAGCAAGATTTCTGGCTCTCACAGACCTGTAACTTCTTCTTTAAGAAGCTCTTCTGTCCTCCACTCATTACCTGTATTAATGGTACCTGTTTGACCTCGTTATCTGTATAAAAGACACCTGTCCACAGC